>NQLW01000210.1:0-35024 GCA_002312845.1 Kalanchoe fedtschenkoi
TCTTTATGTGCGCAAAATGATATAATTTATTTTGATAACCAAACGACGTAATTTTCGTACACAAATCTAAGTCTTGTAGTAATATTAGGTTAGAAATGTATTGGTAAATTTTATTTTAGAAAATCAGTCTATTTTTTTTTTCATCGCACCCTTTTTGGAAATCGTGGTAGTTCTGACCGCAATTGGGTAAGTGGTGATAGTTCAGGGCCCCTATTGGGTTTTATCCCTTATTAAAAACGTAATTACGGTTCTAAATTAAAATGTTGACCTTTTTAGTTACTTATGCTCCATTATGAGTAACAAATTTGTCTCATGTAAACAACATTAAAGCAATGACTGATGGGTGGATCTAGGGGTGTAAATATGGGTCAAAAGTTGAATTTGGGTTGAGTTTCTCAAAACCCAAATTCATTTTTAATAGAATAACCCAACTCAAACCCAACTCAAATTCAAAACAACCCAACACAACCCAACACAACCCAAATTAAAAACTCTTAGTTCGGGTTGAATTTGAGTCAACCCATTTATTTTTATTAATAAAGAATTTAAAATTTTAAAAATTAAAAAATCCAAAAAAATAAAAAAGGAATTAAAAAATTTTAAAAATTTTTTAAAATAATTTTTTTTAATTTTTAATTTTATTTTCTTTTATTAATTTTTATTTTTATTTTTTATATATTTGTAATTCGGGTTGTGTTTTACAATTTGGGTCAACCCGAATTCAAATTATACAACCCAAAGACCAACCCAACCCAAAAATTACAACCCAAATAAAATAACTTAACCCGAATTCACTTTAATTGGGTTAATTTGGGTTGGGTTTTGGGTCAACCCAAAACCTTTACACCCCTAGGTGGATCGAAAGCACGCATCTAGATGAGTGTTCTCGCTCGAAAACTACGTTGTTTTACTTTATGTTCATTAAAACACTCCACTTTTTCTTAAATTTGATGAACATAAAAGCTCATCTGATGAATAAATCATCTTATAAATATAGCAGCTCATCTGATGAACATAACAACTCATTTGAAATAGGAATGAATGTTTTAATTAAAATAATGCAAAACGACGTCGTTTTCGAGCGAGAGCACCTAAGAATTTGCGCATTAAAGTGATGTTTAATTTTCATCACATTGTTTTGCGCATCAAATTAGGAGTGAACGACTCGGTTCGGTTTGATTTTTAATAAAATTTAAATCGAACCATTTCTAATCAATTTGTAAATTTTAAAATCATATCAAATCGTTAAAGTAATGTTTAATTTTCATCGCCCTGTTTTGCACATCAAAATTAGGGTAACAATTCGCTTCAGTTTGATTTTTAATAAAAATTCAAGTTGAACCATTTTTAATTGGTTTGAAAACTTTAAAAACAAGTCAAACCATTAAACTGATGTTTAACTTTCATCACCTTGTTTTGCATATTAAACTAGGGGTGTAACTATTTGTTTCGATTTTTAATAAAACCATAAACCCAAACCATTTTTATCGATTTGGAAATTTTAAAACCAAACCATATGAATAGCTTTATAAAACCAAACATGAATCAAACCATGTAGTTTGATGTGGTTAAATTTAGATTGTTAATGAAATTTATGTACTATTTTATTTACTAAATAGTAGACTTAATATATAAATAATATAGAGGTACTAATTTATATTATATATACAATTAAATTTATATATAATTTAGAATATATTGAAACAGATAGGTTTGATTTCTTCCAATATAAAATAATAAAAATCACCCAACCATTAGTTTTCGCTTTTTCAAAAATAGAAACTATAGTTGAACCACTATCACTTTAAACTGAACCAAAACTATCATTTGATTTGGTTTGATTTGACTAATCAAATTATTAATTTTTATTAACTCTACTATATCACCATAGCTAACAAACGACGATGTATAAAAGAAAGGATGAAATTGTTCAAAAAATATTAAATCAATTAAGGGAGACAACACTTAATTGGCAGATATAAAAAAGTTAAAACTTTTGAAAAACAGTGAATCAACTAAGATCTCAAAATTAACAACAATTAAATTCACAAAAATAGCTCAATTCAATGGACCCTACAACAATTACTCCCAATATAAATACTCAATCTTTGACTCATCTTCTTTCATCACTTACAAGTCCCTCATCTACTCTACCCCTGCCTAAAAAGGTTCTCAAGTAGTGCTTCTGTAACATTGAAACTTGCAACACCAAGTCTTTTACGGTGAGGGAACATGCAACTGAGATCATCATGAACTTCAAAACCTCCATCACCCCTCCAATATGAGGTTATCTCATCCTATATGAAGTATTCTATAGCTTGAGGATAAGTCTATTTTCATATGATGGGAGCGTCTCTGAGAAATACGTGATATGACCTATTTTCAATGTAAAACATGGTGTGACTATGTTGTTGGTGTTCTATACTAGAAAGTCGTCGTTACTAGCACGATTTTGAAAATTTAACTCCTTATTGCTGAGCCAGAATAAGTTTGGTTGATTTCAATAATGGGATGTTGAACCAAACATGTCCAGTCATAATATTTTATCAAATCATATGAGCCAAATTTATGATTTAAATCCTTGTGTAATAAATACATTTTTAAAAAATAAAATCAAATATTATCAATTATCTTTTATTTTATTTTGTATGGCTCATGGTTCTGAGCTCTTTGAAAAAAAAATTGGACTGATCCTATAAGTTTACTTTGTTCGGTAGTTTATATTTCTAGATTTAGTCTAGAGAAGTAGCTAGCTGGTTGTCTTGCTTACTGATTAAGACAAAAAAAGATAAACATAACTTTTGAATGACAAACTGTCAATCGATTTTTCTTCATGATGTGACAATTCTTTTTTAATGGCATACATACCTCGCATTGCTGCACTTTAGTAGTCTCAATCTTCTTTAGCATAGCTTGTACCATGGCTTCAAATTTTGATATGTCAGAGGATGAGTCTGAAGCTGATAGTGGCAGTGTATCTGAGGTTAAACCTTGTGCACTTCGTGACTTCGGTATTGGGAGTTAAACAATCAAAAAATTTTTGGCCGTATCTTGGATGATTGTTCAAATCTCATCAGGATTATTATTTTGAATAGACCAGCCATCTGCGAAATCTAGCATTCTTCGTTCCTCCATCATCATGTCCTTGATGAGGAACTCTATTAAGGTTTGGTTGGCAAACTCAAGGTTATGACACTTGGTCAGCAATCTTCTGAAACGCTCGTAGTAATCATGAGTCGTCTCATCTGGTTGCTAATTTATCTGCATATGTCTCTCCTTATTTGAATATCTTTAGTTGTAGGAAAGTATTTAGTAAGAAACTTATCTTACATCTGGCTCCATGTTGAAATAGTATATGCAGACATATAAAATAATCATTCTTTAGCATCATCAACAAGGGAAAAAAGAGAATGTCATTAACCTGAACCGATCAATGTCTGCTCCCATCAGCTTCATTGTGGTGCAAACATGTTAAACTCCATTATATGTCTCTGAGCATCATCTTTAAGTCTTCTTTGAAATTTTGGAAGTTAATGTATAATACCACTTTTAATTTCAATATCAGCGGTGTCTCCGTCTATGTCGGGATGAAAGCATAGTGACTGGTCCTTCAATGTGGGAGCCGTCGGCTCTCTCAATGTCCTCTTTTCTAGTTGCGGTGGCAATTGTTTTGTCGCCTCTGTTTCATGTCTTGTTTCTTTCTCTTTTGCTGGTCTGTAATAAAATTCCTCCCAATCAGATTCCTGATAGAGCGAAAAGTCTTAGTCCTTGAATATCGAATCCATATACTAAGTAGATCGTTAGAACGTTAGCGAGGTTAAGCAGTAGTTTTGAGAAAATAGTTCTAGGAAATCTTTAATCAAGTTATGTGCTTGGCTTGACCGGCCACTCATGCGGTAGCGTAATAAAAGAAATTCTTATTAGAGAAGTCGTGTGCTCATTTTTCTAACCATGCACACGGTTGCACACTATACTCTAAAAATAAGATTTAAAACGAAAAATATTTATAAGTCAGTAAAATGCAGAGTTAAACTGTCTCCGAAAATGACCCCAATTTGATAAGATCACCGATAGACTGTCTTATATAAATAATTCATAACCCTGTACTAGCAAGTACAGGGTGGATCCTCAGGGGCAAGGTAGAGAGGTTAACACTATTATCAAATCTAAAACCCCCATATTTACCTCGCATGCACGGCATGGTTGTTACTTGGTAGAAACTATGGCATATGTCGAATGCAACGTGTATGCGTGACAATCATGAACTGTGACGCAAGTCTTTTTTGGCTAGGCGGTCGTCACTGCTGATCCGAATCATAAATCAATCATATAACAAGCGCAATATCTTTTTGCGAAACAAGCGTCACAGACGTGATGCAGCGTGTATGCATGTGAATGAATGAATGCTCAATATAACAATTCCACTTTTCCACATGAATATATATTATGTACGTATTATACTCAATATGCTTTATTAACAATCACATATTTAATTTTGTATGAAAAAATACGTAGAAATTATTTACTCACCTTTTCAAATAATTATGATCACCTGCCTTAAATGACCCTAAGACTCAGTAGTCCACCTCTTCACTAATCATGTGACTAATCCTTTTTCAAGTCCAATCTAGGGAGAAATATCAATGTTTTCAATTCATCTCTGACTTGTCTGTACATGTCTAAAAGACATTATCTTATAGTTAGAAAACAATTAAGCTTAGGGACATTATGATACAAGCATTAATTGCTAATATTCACTAATGATTATAAACTCATTCTATCTAGACATCAAGTTCATACTTCCTTTTCCAACCGCATGACTACTTGAAAGGGCTGACTTTTCAAACCACATTTGTACATTTCTGTACAAATCCACTAAAGGATTGTCAGGGATGAAAGCTCGACTAGTAAATTAACATAACAATATACACGAACCACACCATTAAAATCAACTATTCTCACACATATGCAATTCATGACCAACTGCAAGATAAACTTTCAATTCCTCAGTTTTTCCTAAAAGAATAGATGACTTATGAGCCAATTAATCAACCAACCCTAAATCAAACCTAAGCAACACAAATAAGTTTTTATGAACAATGTAGAAAACCAACCGTTTTTCATCAGCATCTAGCTCGTAAGACATGTTAGCCGGCTTGTTCATGGCGATTCAAAATCAAGACTAAAAAAAAACATGCACCTTTACGAAATTAGGGTTCAAGCCCAACCTCATTCTATCCTCACATCCATCTAACCTTGAAACACCATTAGAATCATTGCCTCCAAATTTTGATTAGTAAATAGTTGTAGCATCGGCTGTTCCTCCACTCAATAATCCATTAAGATTTTTCATCCATTGACAAGGATTGTAAAGATTTGCGCCGAGGACTCAAAGCTGCTCTAGCACGTGCCGCCACCACCATCGCCTGCTCTGGTTCGTTCAACACTTATCAATTTACACAACGGTGCTTGGATCTTGACTCGAGCATCACAGAAGTTATGCTTGCTTGTTCAAATTCTAGGTAATGTGGGGGAAGAGCTAAGGGTTTCCTGAGATGCGGCGCGGTTGTATGTAGTGAAATTAGGTTTTTTTACTAACTCGGCCCATATAAGCGTGAGACATTACAATATACACTCATTCCTCGAATTTTAAACACAACTTATGTGGTGACGAGGTATGAATATCTACCGTTTCAAGTGCTTATTTATTTATTTATTTTTTATTCTCGTATAGCTTCAGCTTCAGAATGACTTCTTTCCCAAATGTACGTAAAAATCACTCCCTTGTTAGTTACTCCTTCTGCATGAAGATCAACATCGTCTCTGGATTTCTCTTTATGGACTAAGGTATCATCAACTTGAATGTTTTTAGCTTCAAGTTCATGGCTCAAATTTAAGGTGTACTTCCAAAGTAAGTAGACATTAAAGGTTAAGTCCACATTGTAAATGTCAGAGGCAACAACTTTTCCTAAGCCACATTCTTAACCCATTCTAGAATCTCGAAAGACCAATGAACCAAGGACTAAGTTTATCCCTCCTGTCAAACCTCATCACATCTTTCATTATAGTCACTCTAAAAAAGGCTTGATTAGTAAATTCCAACCTAAACTGTTATCAACTACAAACTGTTGATGATCTATCTTTGGTCAAGTGCACTCCCCAATAGCATCCGGAACTATGTGGGGGCCTATCAACTTATTCTCGTTCAACTCAAACCAACTACTGGATGAAGACTTCTTCTTTAACATGTATCTCAAGAGTCATCTAACTTTTAGAGCGTAACAATCTTTTTGTGACCAAACTTTATCAAGAGAGTACAACGATTTCAAGTTCCTTTAAATCTTAATTGCACTAGCTGTCAATATATATAATACGTCAACTTCCTTCTCTAATAATCTTTTTACTTGATAAAGGTGAGTACTTTAGTGAGTAACCAATGTAGTAACATAATCTCACAAGTGCACTTGGGCATACTACTAAGATGAAAATAGCTAAGATTCGCCAGAACAAAGTGAACGACCTTATATAATCTTTGTACCATCATTAACTATGTTAAAGTCCTTACTGGAATTTGATTAAAATAACAACAAAATTTATAATGACACACTCTTATTTTATATCTTAGAAATCTTTATCCATTACAGTAACTTAATTGACCTCTGGTGCTCACCTTTTGCTAGCTAATGAGTCAATAAGCTTGAAATACAGTCCACAATGTCTCACCTCATCTCATTCCTTCAATAAAGATCTATGAAATCTTGGTACATCTTTCAAAAATCTGAGTCCATGACAAAGGTGTACATTAAGCCTCTATTGGAGTCTCTTTAGGTAAGTCATTGGTACAAGGAGCACATAATTAATTCCAATATCAAAGAACTTCATCTTCACCAACAGTGAAATCTGCATGCTCGTTTTTTTTTAAACTTTGACATCAACTTTATAAATTCACGATCACTTTCTTGAACTTTTCCAGTCTGATTTACTGTGATAAGAATGATTTATGATGTGCTTATAGTTGTATATTTTCATTAAATCTAAAGAAATCAAATTCCAAGATTTTGCAATTCTTGGAAAAAATATGTGTATAAAGACACCTTTTATTCTTGGATGTGTGCGCTAAACTGCTCATGTATTTCATACTAAGAGCATTGCTACGATATTAGTCTTCTCTAGATAATCAGACAGAGTACAATTATAGTCTTCAAGCAACTCTAACCATTTGTTTTTCAAACGATTAGAGTCTCTGGTTAAAATATAGTTCAAACTCTCGTGATTGGTAAAAGTTCCAAAAGATCCTCCTCACATTTTTCATACCAAACAAATTTAACTCGTTCTGGATTAAACCAGTTAATGGTGAAGCTATATTATAAAAATCTTACATAAGCCCGTGATAATATATATTTAGGCAGTCCTCAAAAGCTCCGGTTCTCTATGACTAAAATAAGTGTAAGGTAAAAGTAACCATCATCACCTACAAATCTTGGAGAGTATAACTAATTAATACTTTGACTTACTACGATATAGTCCAGTGAATTAATATTGACCAACTAAAATTCATGATTTTAAAAAAAAACTCAGCATGGAGCATGTATTCCTATAGTTTTTTAAAGTAACTGCCTCATGCAAAGCATGCTCTTCCTAAATCTTTAATTGAAGTAAGATTTCTTCAGGGACTACAATTATAACTTGCCGAGAAAAGACTTGAAGACCTTATCATCATCTAAATGTTACCTGACCAGTTGTGAGTCCAGATATTCACAAGCAACTCAAAGTGTCTAATGTTCTAAGAAATCTTCGGAAAATCCTGCTCTCTACTCCGAATGCGGTGTAGCTAGATCATGAATCAATCTCCAATGAAAAAGAAATTTCAAACTTCTGGTAACTCATATCTATCTTAGATGAAGAATGCATGTTCTTCATAGTTTCCTTTTCAACTACGATAGTCGATGCATATCTATCTTATTTGATTATCGTAATAGTTCTAACCGCACATAAATAATCATTTCAGAAATTTTTCCCAAATAAAAATTATACCAGCTTCATAGTCGCATCAACCTGGGGTTGAATAGTTAAACAACACCCAGCATAATAATCTGCTGATACAGGAATAGAACAACCAATGGACAGAATTCGCAATTCACATACAAATATTTTTCCTTGCACATCTCCAGGACAAAAGTATTAGTCACAAGCATATACAGTCCCACCTCCACCATGCATACACCTTGTAAAGGACACCTCTTGAGCGAAGCTCACCTCAGAAATATTTTTTCTCTACCCTTCTCGGATTAGCTCATTGTGTCATGGTTTCAGAAACCAGGGAAGGCTTTCCCCGGCCCATGGAGAAGCCTCTGGTGCCATCAGGCATTCTAGGCCCAGGTGGTTGTTTGCTCACACTGGGGTGGTCGTTAGATGTTTGAGTACAAGTCCCTATATGTTGATTAGTGCGACTGTTGTGGTTCTGGTTGTGGTGGTGTGGTTGACCCCAACCACGTCCCTTTCCCCGACCACGTCCACGCCCTTTCTTGTGTCCCTCTCTGTCATTGACATTCTCTTCGGCCTGTTCAAGCAGATTTCACAACTCATTAAACATCAACTCGTTTTCTAAGTCCAAATATTTTGCATGACAGCAGGAACATATACCACTTGCTCATGTGATAAAACGTCAGGCTGGCAAGATGAATTTTCTAGTGCTTTGTCATTTGACTGATGCTCCGCGATTTCTTCCTCATTGTGCCCTTCTCCGTCATGTCCCTTCCTCCCTCGTGAGTGTGCAGGTTTTGGCTATAAACAAACGTAATTCATTTACACAATGTATTGGTGCAAGTCTAGTTCTCTAAAAGAGTGAAAATATTCCAATTTGGGAATAGGCAGTATCGAGTAACAAGAAAGGTACTGAAATGGTTCAAAGCACATACCATAGGTCTGGGAAAGAACTTCACTTTTAAGCCACTCCTCCAGTTTCTCTCATCATTCAACTCTGCAACCTGAAAACAAGAATGTTAGAGACCAGTAAGCACCCTAGGGAAAAAAAAACACCATGGAGAAATATTTTAACTCGCTTTACTCACTGCTTTCTCAGCAAGCTCCACAGTTTCGTACTCCACAAATGCATGCAACTAAAAACATCATAAGAAAATTAAAATAGGTTAGCAAAACGACAACATTTTCCCATTTATTGATTGCAGACATAAAGCAGCATCACAAGTGCAAACATAATCAAATATAATCAAATAAGAAACAACAGTCAAAGAAGGCTACTAAAAAAGACAGCCAAAGAAGCTCAGCCATCTGTGCTTCCCTTAGTAGAGAGATCCATTGTCGTGGAACCAACGCTTACTTTTGAACAAGATAGCAGCATCACGTCATAATCAAATAAGAAACAAAAGTCCACATTTCTTTATTAACTAGGATTAATTTACCACAAATGACATACCCATTCCTAATAGGACTGGACAGAGCAATCAAAGGCGACAAAAAAGAAGATATGATCGAATGTATGCCATTGCTATGGCCAGTTACACGAACACTAAAGACCACAAATTCACAGTCCTAATTTTCCAATCCGGATGTGTAGGAGCCTATCCCAGAAAGTTTGACCTTACCCATGATCCAATACATGAGGTAGATAGCAATTTTATTTGAAGAAGGATCAAAAATATAAATGTATATAAATAGTGCATTCAACAAATTCTCAAGCGTCAGCATAACAAGCATATCAAGACAATGGTTTCTTCAATTTTAAAATGATTCCATTCATTGTAACAAGCAAATCTAACCAAACCCCTTCCTTCTTCTCCAGTTATCACTACCTCCAATAGACCAGCCCTGCTGCAGATCTGCTCCGACTAACCCTTCCGCCTGCAAATCTGCTCCGACTTCCCCCTCTGTTTAGTTCACCTACAAGTCCCCCATCCCAACATCCAGCTCGCTTAACAGCTTGATGCCTCCTTCACAATTCTGACTGCCCACTCAATTCGAAGGCCCTTTGCTCATCCATAGAGAAGATTGGAACAACAATTTCACTTCGATTAAAACAAAATAAATGAGGATTGGATTGATTTGGATTTTGGAGACTTATGAGAAAGGTTACCAAATTTTAGATCGCCAATTCTGGAAAAAAATTATTTTCTCCGAACGATCCCTAATATCCCATTCCTGACGCCCCTTCTCGGGCACATTCTGCAGATCGTTGAACACATTCCTAATACCCAACCATGGTGGCCGATGCCTAATCTTCAAGGTATGATCAGAAAGGGTAATACTTACTAATTCCAAAGGGGTCATCTTCATGGTTTAGTCTTCAGTGCTCATCATGGAAAGAAAGGGATGTGCCTCGAAGAGTCGGCAGTGTCATAGCGAAGACATTGGAGGTTATCAATATGGGGAGGATGGGATATACCACGAGGTGTTGACGATTTCGGTGAGAATTGATGAATGGAGGAGAAGTCATATTGAACACTCCAAGAGAGCGGCGCTGCAGGTGGAGCCTGCTGCTAGGGGTGGTGGCTTATTTATGGCCACTGGTTTGCGCTGAGACAAGCGCAGTAGGCGCTGTAAATAAGGGCATGAATTGGAAGGTAGAAGAAGATGATTAATATTGTTTAAATCAGATTGATTATTTGTTTAAGTTAAAGGGTTGATGTTTGAGAAATACATACTGAAAATGTGTTGTTTTGGTTAGTAATAAAAAGTGACGCCATTCAGTTCTGATAAAATAGTAATAAAAAGTGACGCCATTCAGTTCTGATAAAAAAACGACGCAATTTCGTGTACAGGTCTATTTCTTAGAGTAATATTAGTTTAGAGATGCGTCTGTAAATTCTATTTTCTATATTATTCAAGAAAAAAAATTCACCCCTTTTGAAAATTCTAGTAGTTCGGACTGTAAAAGAGAAAGCACTAGTAATTCAAATCGCTTTTAGTGTTTTTCCCTTATTAGTTATTACTATCAAATGCAGTCCGAAGGAGAACTATAAGAATGGAACAACAAAGGGAACACTCCAAATGATGACAGATGTAATTTGGACACATTTACTAACAGCTGAGTCGGCTGATTAAGTTAGTATTCATATACTCATCCAAAAGTGATGCAATCCCCTAGGTTTTGCAGCTAACCCCAAGTACACATCAAATTCTTTATGCAACTGTAGATATGTGGACTAAGCACTAAATTCTTTGAAAATTCATCATTTGAAATCTAGTAAACTATCAAGAGTGGTAAAACTGTAAGCAGTGGACGTTCGGAGACCCTGACAATAAGCATAAGCTGCTGCAACTATAACAAATGTTGAAATACAAAATAAGAGATATAGCCAGGGTATTATATAATATTCACTCAAACTCACCTTATTACTGATATGCATGCCATCAATCTTAGCTGATCTTGAAGCCGATGTAGACCCACCATTGTTTGACTGTGGCTGACAGGTGCGGATTGTTTTGACGCTGGTCATGGGTTGATGTAAGCGTAAAGTCTGTGTGGAAAGTTGGAGCACCGTATCTATACTATACAGAAAAAAAAAAGAAAATGGAAGAAGAAAATAGGTGGCTTACCAGCCAACAGCAGAGAAAAGTTTCATAAGGTTCTGATAGCAATGATCCTCGGGTAGATTCTCCGCAACAACAATTCTAGACTGCAGTAAAGTATAAATCAACTGAGGTAAATACAACTAGTACAATCACCTGCCTTCTCGTCAAAATACTGATCCTACAGCGGGGGCAGGTATGATAATGTGAATAAAAATGAACAAAAACCGCATCTAATTGACCCACGCTCATTAATAATGGAAGGCAAGCAAAGCCAAAAAATTAGATGGTGGGCAGAAAGTACGCATGAAATGAACATTGTATAAAAAGCTGAGTCACAAAAAATTATATTGATTACAATTAACCTGAAGCTCTTCTAAATCCGCCTCTGTCAAGGGATGCTGGCGTTTTATCTTTTTTCCGTCTTCACTAACCACCTGTCAAACAAAGTAGAATGAAAGTGGCACAACAAAATGGCTGTGGATCAACGGAAAAAAGGTCAGCACATACTGGACATAGAAAACTTTTTCTATTCCCACACTAAGATCATTGAGGTGTATGAAAGATAATATTATTGAGTTGACACGTAAAGTCGTCAATTAAAATAAAGAGTCAACTAGCCAATTCTCTATAAGATCTTAAATCAAATACATAAGAGAATCCCTTTAAGTAGTGTTTGAATGCTTTAGATAAAGGGTCTATTTACAATTTGTACCATAAGCCACATACTCCAAATTCATTTTTGCTCAAGATACGACCTATACAATGCTTGATATGTATCCCATAAATGAGTTCCAGATTCAGAAACAAAAAGTTTTTCCAGAAGAGCAAAACACACCATAGGACAAGTAAATGCTATCAATGGCACATCAGCAAAATGAAAATATACATTTGAATGATACTTAACAGAATGCTTCACTCTTATTAGCTCTTTTGATGCTTATTTGAGGTATGAGAACACTCACTAGTTTAGTTGAGTTGCACAAAATTGACGCAAGCTGAGAATGACTACTGGTGAAGGCTTTGATCTTCTTGAAGGAGGCCACAACAGACATCGGGACTGCAATAAAAGAAATAACCAAATATATATATGTAGATATTGCTCGACAGATATCTACCACAACATAAGTCAAATAAGACCACGGAGTGTAAATGGTTATCTAAGATCTAAAAATCGAAGTAACCGGGCTAAAAAATTGTAAACTACAAAACATGTTGAAGATAAATGGTTTCCCACAGCTGAAATTTTTTATCAAGTATGTATTGATTGATGATACGTAATTTATACTAATACAACTAAGAGGAGGCAATCTCAATGAATCAAAGGCTTCTCACATGCAATACAAGGGTACACAGTGACTGACAGAGGGAATGCTAAAGTGCACATCTTCAGCTTGGCTACTAGAAATGAAACTGTTGAGATAAAAAAATTGATGAATGTACACACACGCACAAAAAGTAGTTTTAAATGTACACTTCAAAATGTTCGAGTATAACACCAAAGGCCCTTTAACAAGAGTTTGAGTCAGTGTGTACCCCCTGTACAACTCTATGAAGATTATACAAAATATAGTCCCATATGATGAAGTCCCAGAATCATACCACTCCACTTCAAATGCTTTTGCCGTAAGAAAATGGAGGGGAAAACTCACCATAGCCTTCAGGATCTTTGTTGATAAACCTCATCAAATGATCAGTGGTGGCCAAGTTGAGATCGCTGAAGTAATATTCGACCTAGAACATCAAGCCATCCGACATCAACAAGACAATCACCATGTCATGGAAACAAACAAAAGCAAATCAACAGTTAACAAACAGTCAGTTAATCCGTTTTGCATCAGCCAGTGTCCTCGCATTCCTAAAAATATGCTTGATCAATTAGTTACCATAAGCTGAAACAAGCACAACAAACAGCTTACACCACCACAACATAAATGAATTGCCACCTATTAAGGCATAATAACAGAATGATCATTCCTTCTCCTAACAGCTTATTGATTGCCTCTACAGATCTTGGGATACCCAGTGTTCCAAGTTCATTTTACACGATAAATAAAACAAACAGCAGACCCAGTAGAGTAGACTTCAGTGCACCATCAAACACAGTCTTTCTCCGTATCAAGAGGTACCTGATTAACAACTTTCTGAGTCACTTCCTCTGAAGGACCTGAATTTTTGGAGGTAGCAGCTTGATCCTGAGGCTCATTCTGAGTTTGATGAACCTTGACTTCTTGTTCCCGCTCAGGATGCCCACCGCCAGCGTCCCCTCTACCCCCGGTATAAAACTGATTATGGTGATTATATCCGTGATGATACTGTCCAGGATGATGATGATGATGATGATTCTGAATGGGCACAAAAGAAGAACCGGGGTACATATGAACGGCCCCTGGCGGCGGCGCACTAATCTTCTGCTGCTGATGCTGAGGCTGAGGCTGAACATCACTCCTACCCGATCCGGTCATGAGCGGGATAAACTCAGGCGCCTTAGCGTTCAGCACACTGAATGAGAGGTTCCTGGAGAGCGATGGATCCGTTGACTCGTCAGTGGACTGTGACCGATCTTGAGAGGGCGGGTCAAGGGTTTCAGTAACGGATTGCTGAGCCATAAAAATCAAAAGTGAGAATCGAACTTAGGGCTTCGTTTAAAACAGATCAGATTATAAGTCAGGAGGTGGTGAGGCTTTTCAAGGAGATGATTGCTCTCGAGTTTTTGATCGGCGCTATTTATAGGTCGAAGACGACGACGACGATTGGGAACGACTTCCTTTCCTTTCCTTAGATTGCCATTTTCTTTCTTTCTTCCTCTTTTATCAGTGGAATCAATAAAGAGACTATAAGATGTATGGGAAAATCACATACAAATTTAGAACTATCTAAATTCCAAAATAAATAAATAAAAGAAATTTTTTAGATTTATATTTAAATTTTAATTTATAATTGCATTCTTTAACTAATATTACTACATGATTTATATTTTTGTGTCAAAGCTACAATGTTTTGTTATCAAATTAAACAGTTTTGTTTTGTTTAAAAAACTCATACATTTCATATTAAACCGACTCTATTACTGAACAAATTTAATAAGATTAACTGTATTTAATGCATCAAACTCAATGTGACATTTTAAATTAGTGGAAAAAATTATATGTTCCTGTTTGGACATTTAGATAGTTCTGATCGTAATTGAGTAAATGACGATAGCTCGAAGTCCCATTTAGGATTTTTCCCTAAACTGTAATAAAATGTGCATTTTCTGTTGTAATAAATTGTATTTTCTCTTGTATTAATTTTATTATCTTTCATTTGAAAATTATGATTATTATTATTAAATTTTAGAAATATTATTTTGAATTAAGTGTTTGTATAATATATAATTAAGTATCAGTGTCAGTGCACTTATCAAAAAATACATCCATTACAATTTTTTACTTACATTTATTTTCCTGCATTATATATGACTACAATTGATTTTTTAAAGTAGATTGATCATAACATAGTTCGTCATAAATAAGCTTATTTAAAATCTTTAAATATAAACTCCTCATCACGTAGTGTGGCACGTTTAGTGTGAGTATTTATAAAGGATATAATATTAATTATCTTTAATGAGTTATTTAATGTAGTGTTCTAAAAGGCACTCTAGGCGGGTCTCAAACGCCCTGATTTGGTGCAAATTTAGATTCGGCGCTGCATAACAATTTGCTGCGAATAACCAAAGGACATCGTTGATCCCTATTAACAAGACATCATGTGCTTCATCTTCCAAGATTATCTCTTCTTCTTCTGCCGGTGAAGATTGTCTTCGATTTTCTGCTGCGAGGCCATGCTCAGTCCTCCAATCCTCTTCTCTTTTCGTCTGTCGTCTTCTCTCCCACGAATTTGTATAATCTCGACATTCCCATGCCGCAGTGGAACCAGATCAAATGTTGAAAGCATGAACATATGAAGCACCGCCTATCACGGGTTCTCCTTTCTTTCGAAACATTCTAAATCTCTGACGCTGGAAGCAAGAAGATTCACACTAGTAATGATTTGGACGAGTGATTGACAAAGAGGAAGACGATTCATGGACGGAATTGGGAAAGAAGAAGCCACCAAGTTTTCAGTTTGATATTTTTCTCAAAATAAAGAGATGATGAAGTGAAAAATCGGCCTTGTTTGGGCTTCATGAAGCTCCAATTAAGCTTATGAACAGTTTCCAAATTTATGGGGGCTTGACTCGGCCACAATTATGTTCACAATATCGACAGAGGGGTCTTGATTCAATTGAGTAATTTTGCTAATGACATGTGAATTGAAATGAATATTTTGATCTTGATTAGTGCAGTTAATAGAGTTTGTGTTAAGTAAGCCACATGCATAAGAGGTGATCAGATGATATCATTTTATATAAGAACCGGAGATCCACCACATATTGACAGAAAGTGAGCTTAGAAGGAGAACGACAGATGTTGATGATGAGAAAAATAAGTTGTGTCGTTGTGCCATACTTTTAGACGATTACATTTTACATAGAGCGAACATTTAGTTCCGGAAAGATTTCATGAATAAAATAAAAGTTTTAATTTTTAAGCATCTTTGTGAGATTGGATACAAGAAGAGAAAAAGATTGTGCATAATGTATAGTTGGATTTACAATATTTTATTTGAATGGTAATTGAAATGAATCTGTCAATTGTTTCAGCTTGTTTATGAAGTCATTAAGCTGAAGATCTCGGATCTTTGATATATGGCCGACCTGTCTCTCTCTCTCTCTCTTTTACGTTATAATCCAAAATGAGAGATTTTGAGTCTTGGTATGATTTCAGTAGCTCAAAGCACCTATCAAAGAAAAATTAAGTAGATGTGTTAAGGTCATTAAAAGAGTATATCCAATAAATTATATCTTAACATAAGAATTATAGGAGTTGTTGTTCAAGTTGCATAAACAAATGGAAGCCATCGACAAGAAAGGATTCATAACGGTCCTAGTTACATAAATAAAAAAGGCGGAGTCAAAAAGAAAATCAAGACATGCAAAGTCAGTCTCTGAGAACTTTGAGATTTTTTGTTTCAGATTATTTCAAGAATTAGCCAGAGGCAAGTTTTAGATGCCAAAACTTAAGCTTTAAAAAGAAAATGAAGGCATCTAAACTTAGTTCAAGTATTTTGCTTTACTGTGACATACTAACACATCATCATTCTAAGTTAACCACACAATTGCATTGTATAATAAAATAAGAACAGTATATGCTTCCTGTGTTGGTAAATATAGAAGAGTCATTGAGGTAAGCTCAAATTATTAAAGTGAACAACAAGCTTTATTTATAGCTATCAAGTTTTCTGGCTAATTTCTTTGATGGGTCCTTGTAAATCTCCAAACAAGCTTTGATTTTCTTCTAGACCATAATCTACTTATCAGATTAAAATCAATGGAGTTGAAAACTTTAACATATTGAGTAAAAAACATAGCTTGGTTGCAAACTAAAAATACTTCTACATAGTGAGGAAATGGACAACATGTCAAGGAAAGTGTTTGCAGATACAAGTGAAGGAAATATATATCACTTCTCCCCTATATTGTAAGGAACTCAGCCACTAATATCAAAAAGTAATGAAGAGGAGGCATAATAAGTTTTGCACCTACCAAATTGACAATATTAAAATAATGTATATGTACCCATTAAACTCATCTTACCATAAGAACATATTAGAAGAGTTCTAACCCTAATTCAGTCGCAAAAAAGAAAGGAAGATATTGGAGAACAAATCACTGTTAAATCAATTTGTGAGAGACAAAACGGAGCTCCGCCAGGGAAGAGAAGAAGATTGGAGGACTAGGCATGGCTTCATAAGAGAAATCTGATGATAGTCTTTACAGGCGAAACTCTTGGACGATGATGCAAACTCCTGAAAGATGAAGCACATACTTCTAGCTAATAGGGATCAAATGACATCGTTTGTTGCTAGCAGCAAATTACTGCGAAGCATCGATCTGAGTCCATGGCTAGGTGCTAAAAAATCGTCAAATTAAGTCAACACATGCTGAATTAAGTCAGTACTGCTTAGTCACTGATTAATCGATCAAATAGCGATTAGGCGGGATAATTACATAATTTTAATATTTTTTTAGCCAAAAACAAAACAACTGAGAGGGGAGAGGCCCAAGCCCGACTAAGTGAAGACGTTCATTTTTCAATTTCAACTCAATTTACTGAAGACAAAGGGTGAAAGAAAAATAGAGGCGGAGGAAGGAGGATGGCTGAAGAGGAACATAGACGGCCAATTTAATAAAACAATGTTTTGCCGGCGGGAGCGGAAGATTCATCCTCTCTCTATTCTCACTTCTGTGACTTGATTGGTGTGGCTAAATTAGACTGGGGTTTCTGTATTTAGTACTTCAGCCATTCTCCTACCCTCTGCAAATGCAAACCCTCGAGTTTTTCCCCAACTTATTCTTCTCCTTTGCATTCTTTTTTCATATTTTCTATTGATGTAAAGAGATAGGTACCTTCATCAAAAATAGTATTGGATGGAGTTTTCTAGTTCATGACTTTGTGTAAAAAAACTGAAAGGGGATTGCTTTGTTAAGCATGTTGTGTCGTGCATTGTGGTCTCTTGATGAGAATTTTTATAAAGAAAACTAGTGATGGCATCACGGTTAATTTTGATATGCTGAATTTCTATGGTTAATATGATGTGCTGAATTTTTGTGGCTTGATTTTTATGACAATTTTGTGGTCTCTTGAAGACAATTTATTGATTGCATAAGCAGCAACTTTTTTATGTGTTGAATTTTTTATAGCCGAATTTCTAATGTTAATTTTATGTGCTGAATTTTGATGATAATTTTTTGATTGTGCTTTGACAATTTCAAGGTCGTCGTAAGCAACAATTTTTTTCATGTGTTGAATTTTTTATGATAGTATTTCTATTGTTAATTTGATGAGCTATTTTTTTTTTACTGAATTTTGACAAAAATTTCTTGATTGTGTTTCTTGATGACAAGTTTTTGATTATGTAAACAGCAATATTTTTGAGGTGATGAATTTTTTATTGCATATTTTCTTTAGTTAGTTTTTAAGTATTTAGTATTTTTCAATACGAATGGAATCATTTACAGAAAGTTCATCAGCTGCATCAAAATATGAAGCACAAGGATTTCTTTAAACTAAAAATCTCTAACGCAAATCATATGATATAGGATGGGAATATGGAATGCTAGCTGTTCGGAATAATCTGAAATCAAGTGCAAGTTATGTTCTAAGATTGTGAGTGGAGGAATCCATCGTTTGAAGAAACAAATAGCTCACATTAAAAGAAGTGTGACATCATGTCCGAAATCTACCACATGATAAAGTAAGGTGCAAAGAAGCGTGTGAGGCACGAAAATGGAAAAAGGACGGAGAAAGAAGTCATCTTGAGAATATTATGGAGAATTCAATATTCCTCCCATTTTTGCTCCTCCTCATTTATTATATCTAACATAATATTATTATTTTATAAATTGCTTATAAATGATTTGAGTGATTTATTTGATTCTTGAAAGATGCCAACTATGTTACTGATTCGGTGATTGAATCATCTGATAGAGTAGCTCTAAAATAAAAATTAGTCATACACTATATATTAAAAAGAAAATGTTATATTTCTTATCATAAAAATAAGAGAAAAAACTCAAAAGGGGCTCTGAACTACCATAGTTTACCCAATTGCGCTCAGAACTATCACAATTTCTAAAAAGAGTGCAATAAAAAAAATTGGTCTGATTATATAAAATAAAATTCGTCATTACATTTCAAAACTAATATTATTATAAGACTTAGATTTGTGTGTGAACTACGTCGTTTGGTTATCAAAAAACGTTATTTTCCTTATGTGCGCAAAACGATATAATTTATTTTGATAACCAAACGATGTAATTTTCGCACACAAATCTAAGTCTTATAATAATATTAGTTTAGTAATGTAATGGTAAACTTTGTTTTAGAAAATCAATTCAATTTTTTTTCATCGCACCCTTTTTAAAAACCATGGTAGTTCTGACCTCAATTAAGTAAGTGGTGGTAGTTCAGGGCCCCTTTTGAGTTTTATCCCTAAAAATAATTGTTTTTTGAAAAGAATGTTTTTTTCTTGAAAATCAAATAGAGATAGAACTTTCTTGTCATTTAAATTTTTAAGAGGTTCAACTAATAATGTTATCGTCATGAAAAGATCTATAAATTGTTGCCTACTCCAAGTGACTTAGATAAGTCATTTTATAGACCCTCGAATGAGTTCAAAAAATGGGTGTTTATACATAAAACTTTATATAGTTGTATTTTATACATGATTTATTATATAAATATGAAATTATCACTTTTAAATAAATATAAATGTTCGTATGTAAAATCTATCATTTAAATATAATTTGTTTTATAAAACAAACAAATCTTTTTAGAAAAAAATTAAATAATGTCATATATTTTATTTATTTGATTATTATCATTGAAATGTTAGGTGGTTTGGTGGTAATGGACTTTATTAATTAGTGAGAGGTGCTTGGTTCAAATCTTATTAAAGTGTTTTTATTGAAATACAAAAAAGCTAGATTGATTTGGGCCTGAGGAGGCGTGGGCCCTGGGTCGTTGCCTGCCTCGCCCGCCCACCCGCAGGGTCGGGCCTGCATATGATTATGGTGATTGATGTTAAATATAAGTTGTTCTATTCATGTTAGATTTGGAAAATTGAGCTAGTAAAGGAGGAGAAGTTGTCAAAGAGAAGATGAGATTTGGAAAATTGAGCTAGTAAAGGAGGAGAAGTTGTCAAAGAGAAGATGATAGAAGTTCGAGTTATTTTAATTTGTAAACATGAAACTCTTTTCCATGGCTTGAAGTGTTTTACATGCCTTGTTTTATAATTTAAGTCATTATAATTATATTTCCGGCAATGCTTGTTTTGTGGTGGCAGCTTCGACAAGTTTTTTCTTTCTTTTTTTGTGTCATGGTCATGTTGGTATAGGTGCAAGTTTGCTTGTTTTCTCTCGTGCTATCTTTCATTCAAAAGATTAGTGAAATGCTCCTTCTCATGAGAATAAAGACTAAATGCTAAATTGTGATTAGACATAATTTATTTAAAGATTTAATGTTAATAATGATATTTTTTAATTATTTATTAAATATTATAATATATATAACACTGTCTAATCATCTAATTAATCATTTCGACTAATCCTCGCCTAGCCAATTACTCGCTAAGTCTCATGTCAAACGCCTAAAACCGCCTACCGCTTTTTTGAAATATTTGTTTATTATAATGCTTTGTTATCCTGCCCATGTATTCTCTATCATCATCCAACAAAGTAGGAACAAAATAATATATTTTAGGGAACCACAGAGAACCAAATTCTGTTTGGATCTCTTCAAATCACGTAACGCGTTTGACAATATTGGGTAAAATTCTCATATCATATATCTCACTAGCTTAGAAGGAACATAATAATTTTACCTATTGAGAAACCAAGCTCCCTTAGTGTCCACCAATATTTTGATTTGTTCACCAAAATTATAATTTTAGTTACCATGCCAAATATAGAGAGACTTTACCCAATCTCAATTTCAATAAATCAATTCAATACAACTAAAGATAGTTAATGCGATCAAGAATCAGGTCCTAGTCTATCTAGATTGTATTTATCACATGCACAGCATATGTTTATTTGTAACTTATTTAACTAGTATTGACTTTAACTTTCACAAGTGAATTATGAGTAGAATGAATGCAACAAAACATACGTTATGGGACTATGATGTGAAACAAACATTCATTGTAAGTAAGTTCAATAAAAACTCATGCAAAACATGAATCTCATTAAAAACACAAAAAGTTGAAAACTTCAACCAATCAACTAACTCGGAAAAAAAGAAACTTAGATGAACTTCAAACTCAAGGAGGGGAGAGAGAATCTGATGAGTTGTGTGTTGAAAGAGAAAGAGAGATCCCCTTCATATAGCTAAATTCCAAATCCTAATATGTATATAACTAAAATTTTACCCTTAGAAAGCTTCTTGATAAGTTTCTATCGTGTCTTGCTCTATTCGTCCGAGAAAATTTTTAGGAATTCGGACTTCTAACGTATGGAATCAAAAAGACAAGTTGGAGCCCAATTAGAAAATTCGTTCCTCTCGGACTTCTTTGGCTCTACTGACAAAAACCTAACCAAAATCTAACGTTGACTTCCCAAAAGAAATTGTAAATAAATGCTTCTTCTTTCTAATGTAAGTTGAGTCATCAAAATTTTCTTTGTTAGAACAAGCTTGGTTTTAAAAACATTCAGTGTATCATGTGCAAACTTAAGTCGGTCCTGTGCGTAGATGTCTGTGAATCAACTCCTCGGCTTCCTTTTGATTGGTAACACGCGCACAATCTCTGTCATATCACTGCGGGCATGACAAACACATCAACACCCGATTTTTGAGCCTGCTGTTTTGTCCTTCGTCTATTTCGATATATTTTTGTCTATTTCTTCAGCATTAAAACTCAAATTTTAGCTGTTTTTTAAATCGTAAAATACACCGAAAATATTAGTTTAAATCCTCAAACCATAAAGAATCTAGTGAGTTGAATATGAAATAAGTCAAATAATTGTGACTTATCAACGACATCCATTGAGGCCGACTTGTAAAACTTGAAAAATGTGATATTCAATTTCCAAGAAATATCGCCCTATTATATTAAGATATCAGCTCATTCAACTTCTACCCATCTAAATATGAAACTTAATATAAATTTTGAATGATGTTATTCTACCATTTTATCTAATTTTGTGTTCATGTAAGACATCATATGCCCTATTTCTATATTTTCATTAGTAAAACAAAGTCATTTAAAAAAACTAAATGTATCTCCATCGAAAATACTTGTAGTAAAAAAAGTAAAATTTATCATATGCCATTCCATACCATTCCATATAAAATCTTTACTGATAAACATAAATATCACAATGAAAAACATTCCTCATGGGGCTCACATTCAATTCTATTTTTCTTCGCTCCTTACCAGTGGCGGGGATGGGGGACAATGGGGATTCATAATTTCGACTAAATTTTATTTTTGTCCAATTTTTGTACCCTCGAATACAAAATTCTGGAACCACCAATGCTCCTTACAGCTAACCTGATTTACTAAAAATAAAAAAGATTTATTCATCACTAAAACAAACCTAGTAAAAAATCAATGTCTGCAACCTGCTGGATGTGCTTTTGGGAAGCCAACACGCAGCACAACATCGTAAGTAGTGTTTTTTTTACAATTAACTTCATTAAAAAGCTGTCAACATGTGTGCCCTGACCCTGACACATAACCACATTTAACATTTTACTTATTTGCCTACCACTTGTATTTTGCTTGCTTATCATCATTAATCTTACTTTGGATAACAAACATAGGAAACCAAACTCTAGAAGCTGATTTTGTTGGTTCCAAGTCCAGCCTGTTGTCTCTCCACACCCTCAATGAGCCTCTTGGCAATCCCACCAGCATACACACATGAAGTTTCACCAATCTGCAGCATGCAAAACATAAAATAAAATAAAATAAATAAAAATCTCTCGTGGCACCAAAATGAGTATTTGAATGATTTATTGAGGTAATGAGACCAGACAAGTACCTTAGTATTACAGACGAAACTGTAGAAATCTCCCACTTGGCCACCAGAAACATGTTGGAGATCCAGCTGCAGCTCTTCGAGTATTTTGGACATTGTTAGTAAGCAATTGGCCTTCTTTCTTTGAGAAAGCTTGACAGTCAGCTCATCATCAATGATTCTCACATCTACTTCAGTATCCTTGGATTTTCTCTGGAGCCATGAGCTTCTTAAGGGCTCATTCAACTCACTGTTATGCTTGACATCTGAGCTGCTCTCTGGATCCGGCGAAGCTTCTGTTTTCAGCATTTTCATCCTCTCCTTGACACGTCGCTTTTTCTCCACCAGAACTTTCAGCTCATTGATAGTTCGAGTCAGTTCCTTGATATACTCAATGGCATCTTCGACAATTGAAGCCCTGTCCGTCTTAGCACATGAAAAATAGTCACAATGTAACCTCAAAATTATAACACAACATTAAAATGAAAAATCAGCTGCTGAATGTGCATGGATGTTTTACCTTCTTGGGGCTTGGAATCAAACTCTTCAGAGTCGTGTACTTGTTGTTCAAATTGTCTCTTCTGTCGCGCTCAGTGGCGAAGGGCTTCAACTTTCCATTTCTCCCTTTAACCATCTGAGGAGGCATATCAGCAGTAAATTCCAGCACTCCATCATCAATTAGATGCCCATCCACATCATGATACAGACCTCTACTTCGTTCCATCTCGTCCATTCTAGCAAATAAAGAACCAGTCATCGGAACTGGCAGGTTGAAACCATGAGGCAGCGATTGGAAAAGGTCTTTGAAAATTGGCGGTTGTGGTGGCAAGTTCAAGTGCAGCAATGGATCATAAAACATGGCAGATGAGGACGCTGCGTCCATTAGTCCTGCACCATTCTGAAAATTTGTGGAGCTTTGTGATGCGTTTACAAAGGATATAGTTGAGTTAGGAAGAAAAGATGCTGAGGATGGAGATCTGGGCAAGTGTAGGAGATGGAGCAGATCCGGCGCTGACGGGTGCGGAACATCGAGGACAGATGAGGAAGTGTAGATTCCCTGACCATTATGCACCAACTCATCTTGCAGCATTTGCTGCTGATTCTCACTGCTGTAACACATATCTTGCACCTCATAATCACCAGAAGCAACCCAATTTGACTGCTCATATGACAAAGCCTGGTTCACTTCATGGATAGCTTCTTGCATCCGCGAATCGCTCTCAGTTCCGTAGTAGCAGTTCTCTACGTCATATGCCATCTGCTGTTGAAACTCGGTTCCGACTGCAGATGACGCAACAACATTGGTTGGAGCAACCATGCTGTCCTCTTTTGAACTGCTTTTGTAGAAAAATTCATCAACAGGAAACTTTACATTCTCGTCAAAATCAAAGTGTGGGATTGCAATGCTGCTTTCCATATTCCCATGAGGTGGAATAGACGCAAGGTCATTAGAAATAACTTGGATTGCTCCTTCATCAGCAATGGGGTTAGGATCAAAACAAGCTGTTTCTTCATACATGGCCACACAAGTTCCAGTTTGTATTATCTGCATCAACTGAAGGTTCATCAGATTAGGCGATGCCAAATCATTATATGGAAAGTGAGTACGAGCCTTTTTTTTTTAAGAAAACAAATAGGAGTAGGTATCTTATTTTATATTTCACAGTTATGTGTAGCAGCTCATGTAGCCTGTTGAAAGCATATGTTTATGCACTACTGAAGATTAAGGCTGTGTTCTATCAGTTGTCAAACATCAAGGCTGTGTTTGGTTTAGGGAAATTTGAGGGAAAAGGAACTTTTAGAAAAAACTCGAAGGAATCCTTAATTGGTTGAAGGAAAGTTAGGAGAGGGAAAACTAGTTGAAAAATGAAATGTAAAATTTTGACAAAAGAAAAAGTGTTTGAGCATTTTCCAATGAATTTTCCATCCTTAACCAAACAAAAGAAAATGAGATGTATTCTATGGGAAACTCACTTTTCCTTCCATTTCCTTTCCTCCTTATTTTCCTTAAACCAAACACACTGTAATAGACTCACTTATTCTCATGAAATCTTTTGAAACTAAGTCATGAATACAGTGAAACACATCTGGAACACCATACTTCTCCATCCTACCCCAAACAAACCTTGGGGCTTTGGGCCAACAACTTTTCAACTATACCTTCTCAACAATCTAGTCCATTTAATTACCAAGATTGTTTTTTATTTAAAAAAAAAAAATTCAAGCAGCTCAAACTACATGGAATATGTTCTGTCAATAACAAAAACTGATCACAAAGATGCAAGCACCGCACATATCAAGTAAGTACAGGGGGTGCAATAATGCTCTTAGGAGAACTAAAACCACTAACCAAAAAAACAAGTCATGAATAGTTCAATTTCCTTATTACTAAAACATTCCATAGCAATCTTTCACATTGCACTAAAAATTTGAATCTCTCTTTCACATTTTGGAACGAAGTATCAACACTATGGATAAATACAAAGTCGAGGAAAACATGAATATGAACACCCAAAATAAAATTTTCTGAAAACGAACAGAGTGTGGTGAGGTGAGTCAATCAAATATGTGGAGCCGTAAAAAAATGCTTAACGGACCAACCAGACGAGAATGTTCCATTCAGATTCCAGAGACAATAAAAGCAAGCAACGGCCTCGGGGAATACCCACAACACACTACATAAGACCCAAAACAAAATCCACCCATGAACTGTTCATCCCCATAATCGAACAGAAGATGACATCTTTGCAAATGGAAGCACGTTTCAAAATATAAAAGACACCCCCAACAACGATATTAATAAATAAGAGGAACCTGAGACTGGGATGGTTTCTTCAACTGGAATGGGAGAGAAATGGGAGTGAGTGGTTGGATGATGAGAGAACGGAAGAGACAGAGAAAAGGACGTTTCTCATTTTAAACTGAAATGGCAAAGCGACATGAAACATTTTTCTGCTAACAACTTCCTAGCTGCCACAAATTTCATTCGATTGGGCCCTTGTAGTTTTGTTATTTCACATTTTCCTTCACCTCATTTTAATATTTTGCTCAACCTATTGCTATCAGAACCGGACCAAAAATCGAACCGGTCAAACTCATATTTCTGATTTTTGGTTGAACCGGTGATTCAAATCAATTTGACCGTCGGTCCATTTACATGTTATGATCAGTCAATTATCAATTATTCAACAAGTTCCATAACTAGCCTATTTGTTTGAGCGAGCACTTGACTAGGCAAGGTGTCAAGTTTGAATCCCGCCTGTAAAATAAAATTTTGAGTATAGATAAGATGCAATTAAATCTTCAATTACAATGAACCAGTTCAACCAAACCGGTCCGGTTCAACGATTTTATAATATACTGGCTAGTTCATTTGGTATTTTCGGTTCAAGATACAATCCAATAATAATTATAAATGGGACCGATAATTGGTCCGGTTTCCGATCCAACCGGTCGAATTGGCCGATCCGGTGCAATTATAATAACTATGGCTCAACCTATCTCTCCCCTTTCTACAAAATCCACTTGCTTGCTAGTTGTTACTCAGTGTTGAGTATATCCTGGATAAAGCATGTCATTTCACCTGAAATCGATATTAATCAAGATAAAGATTTTGATTATATAGATATTAATGGGGATTCATGGCGGGCCGAGTATTTGTCAATTGTATAATGATAAAGATTTGTAAATAGAGTTGCGAGCTTGGTGCATTGCGACACAGTGGTTGCTTGATCCCCAAGACACCAAGTTGATCAGGCAAACATCGAGAGAGAAGAAGATAAATGATTTAGAAAAAGGCAAATGGAAGTTTAAGTAAATAAAAAATAAAAGAAAGAGGGTTAGTTTGGGAGAGTGGTTAGAGAATTCGATCACGGAAAGGCTGTGCTGTATGTTTACCGTATTACAACAAAACACTCTCACTTGTTTACGTTATTATATCATACAAAATCATGTGCAATGTAACTAACTCACCCCTACTTTCTCCATCTTGTTAGTTTGTAGATTTGGGCTGGACCATGCATGTACTACATACTTAATGGTCACACGACTATTTCTAGTCAATGGCGATTCAAGTGTTCGGGGGTAAAAAAATTATTTAATCAAAATTTGTAAATTGAATTCAACATATGATTATTGGGTTCAAAATACATTAAAATTGTTTAAAATATTTGAAATTGGAAAATTAAATACAAAATCCTAAATATTAAATCATTGAGTTTTCATATTTTGAAAATGACAAGTACATTTTCATTCCTTGAAATATGTCTTTTCCAATGAATGTGACTAAATTTATCATTCAATAGTTGATCACTCATTTCATTTCTTAATTTTCTTCACAAAATTTATAGCTGAAATACTTTTTCCAGACTTGCTGCTAATAGAAAAATCAATACTAGTGATAACGCTGCTTACTAGCAAGCAGTACGTAAGGGTCGAACCCACAAGGACAATGAACCTGAAATCATTAGTGAAGACACAAACAAAATAAAAAAACTGTAATGGTAGTGATTCAACTTGTGATTATATTGATTAGTGATACAAAACATGAAAGTTATTTTCCGAGCCAAAATCAGCAAAATATACGCATTCATACACTAAATAGTGTAAGAAGTTGTAAATAATCACTTCTATAGTTATATCACCATACTCTTTAGTCAACGATACAAATTTTATATGGCAATCATGCGTAACCGAAGCATAGAGAAAATACATACACATTAACGAGTAATGGTAGGGATTTCAGTCTAGGTTCTTTAGCTCGCGTAAATCTAGAATATGTTTATCTAGAACACGCACGACATATGTTCATTTGTTACTCATCTAGTTGATATATGCTCAAAGCCTCACAACTAAGTCAAGAGTAAGAAATCATACACCAGTACATTCATTCATTAAAGTTGTCTTGCAATAAAACAATCATTCAGTTGAAGCTCAATAAACATAGCATCAAAACATAAACTTCATTAAGAAAATAACCTCACAATAACAATGCACAAGTCATATCACATGAACTATACAAAGGAAAATAGTCACACATGAACATGGAAAAATATATAAATTGATAAGTAAGAATTCTTACAAATCCTACTACGATCGTTCTTCCTCAACGGTCCTGTATTGGCGGCTACGAGTAAGAAAGCCTAAGAGATTCATGCAAAGTATTGTTAGTAGGCACACAACACTGAATTTTGCAAACTCTCGATTCAACACACTGAAAAGAGGGGGCAAAAACCTCTTTTTATTATCCCGAGTGACCTCCAATTCAGGCAATGACATTTGTAAGAATATGATGTAGATCTCTGATAATTATCTTCTAAAAGCTTTAAGATTCGGACTTGAGAAGATATAGATTGAAAACTTAGAATATCGAAAGCCGAATTAGAAAGATTCTATCTGCTGACTTTATTAACTCTTCTGGCATAAATTCATAGAGAATTGGATTTAGACTCCTCTTAAAAAATATTAGATATATTTTTCTCTTTATGTGGTAATTTAACTCCTCAAATCAGATATCTGGTGTGAAAGATATTGGTCTCTAAAGATACTCCGAATTTCGTTGTCTTGATTTTAGAAATAAAACTAATCCCGAGTGTACGATCTAGCGCGCGGCCACTATTTAGTCCTTCCCTTACCACGCCACTTCTTTGATTTGATTATGTCCATTTTTCGCTCTAAATGCTTCTATTTTAACATGTTTTATGTTAAGCTTCAAATTCACCCCCATAATATGAAAATTAGCTAAGACTATCAAATAACATTCTTGAATGATCAAGAATTATGTGAGTTAGTTATATAATAGACTAAATCATTTGGTCTCATCAATGAGCTTTACAAGCAAGTGTACCTCTTTATTTGTCTTATGGTTATTTGTTTCATGGAGCATGAAAGATAAGCCATCAAGATCCATCACTTGTCAAAATATAGTATCATTTCTCAATTCATTTATATATATTTGAAGTTGAAAATCAAGTTTTAAGAGATCAACCGTAGTGAACTCATGGGGATAAAATTCAGTAAGCTTAAGAATCTTCTACTTGTCAAAAGCAGCAAAAACGTTAGTAGGAT
The DNA here is from genome assembly GCA_002312845.1 of Kalanchoe fedtschenkoi. Classification (NCBI taxonomy): domain Eukaryota; kingdom Viridiplantae; phylum Streptophyta; class Magnoliopsida; order Saxifragales; family Crassulaceae; genus Kalanchoe; species Kalanchoe fedtschenkoi. Next base: position 29,201 of record NQLW01000210.1, read on the forward strand.
TCAAAGAAGCCATGCATGTAAACAAATCCATATTTACCTCATCAAACTAATTGTTAAGCTCTTAAAGCTGTAGATCAATGACATTCAAAAACATCCCAATTTCAAATCGGTTGTGTGTTTTACTTTCTTGAAGAATCACCTTGCTCTTCCATGAGGAACATATAAACATCCATATCACGAACATCATCTTCATGTTTTGCGTAAAATGAAGTCACCCTATTTACAAAGTCTTCACAGCCATCATTCCTCAAATTGTGTGGTGCCCAATAATTAACTAAACAAGAGTCATGTCATTCATAGTGTCTTGGTCGTTCTACTGTGAAGCACTGTTTAACTAATTTGTGCACTCAAAAATGCATAGCATCTAATGTGTCACAAATACAAAATCAAACGATTCAAATGAGAACAACACAACTTGAGCTTTAACACGACCCGCCTTATTGGATGCACTTTTTCAATTGTAATTAACAAGCACTTCGGTGATTGCAGTATATAGACTTATGATATTTAAATAGTCTAATAATGATATCTTCAACTGTATCACTTGCTCTCACCAAACTAAGCTCTTGATTCAGTTATCTCCCACTTCCAATTTCACCTAAGTTCAAGGCTTATGCGACCTTTTGAGCTAAAATCACTCTAATCATTTTCTTACGCTTACAAGATATCTCGATCACACTGAACAAATAACTAAGTTGCTCAAATAACCATGTACAAACACAATTATTATTCACAACAGCAATGTGGGTTAATTACAGTTGATGTGTAAAAAAATGAATTTAATAAATAGAGAGAGTATCATTCATAAAAAGTGTCTCCATCCCTTGTATCTCACCTTTCATATTTATTGCTCAGTTAGAATCTTGCCCCTGAATTCTGTCATGCTCAATGAATGCTACATAAGTAAATATTGTATCGTACTCTTAATTGACATAGAGGTGGTGTCTTCAACATGAACAATACCTAAAACCCGCCCTTTTAATTTTCTCTTCTGGTCAATGTAGTGCAAATAAGAGCCGATTGTTCCTTCCCCAAAGCATCACTAGATTCATCAACTAGTATCCCAAAAAAAATTATCCTTTTACCTCCTCAATGATGAGCTTTGCAATTTCATTGACATAAGAGTTAATAAGTTCTGTCTGGATTTCTCCACATGTCATTTAATTATTACCTGGAGAATTTTTCAAAATAACTTTTCCCATATCATCATTGATTTCATCGAGTCATGCCAAAAGTTCATGAAAGTCTCCATTATTTTCTGAACTCTCACTTTCTTCATGCCCATAAGAGATCAATCCTTGGCGTAAGAGAAATATCAAACATATCAATGAATATGTCAATCGAGATTTGTAAAGTCTTGTCACTTCACTAGTTTTCTTATTCAAATATTCCATGATTGATGTGTTCTTATTTGTATGTAATCCATACTTCTCCTTAGCTTGACTATGAGCACTACCAGTACCACAAATATACGTAACAAATATTTCCAGTTAGTGTAAATGTCCAAATCCTTTATTCATAAAAGCATCACCACCAACATTACTTGTTGTTTCCTTAAATGACTAACATAAAAAATAAACGGGTCCATCCTCCTATACACTATATTTGAGTCAATCATAACCACTTAAGAGAAAAGTGAAGCAAATCTTCATTTTATTTTGGGAGAAAATTATGAGAAAGAGGTTGACACGGTCCTAAAGAAATAAATTACCTTTGAATTGCATCTTGATCCTTCAAATGATAAGATAAGATAGGTACCCTAAGTCTAGGAAAATGTGGAACAACATTAACATTATAAGCTCTTTTATTATTGAAAAAATTATCTTGGTCCTCATTTTGGTGATAAATCCTCAATTTCTTGATCAATGAGTGGCGTAAAGGAGGTTGAAGTTTTTTGTGACTTATGACTTGCATTACAGTCGTTCCCATAAGATAAATGACTTTCATATTTTTTCATACACACTACCTGCATCAAGAATAAAAAATGATATGTTAAAGGATCTTTAAAGGTAGAAATATGATCCAAGAATAAGCTTAATATAATATGTCTCTACACGTGTTTTTTTCCTCCAACATGTATCTCATATCTCTCATACATCTCCCAAATCAAACAAGCAACCATAAGATCATTTAGAATTTTAGCTAAAAAATTATATTATATCTTCATTGTAACCTAAGGTCCTAAATTTATAAGTAATGATTTTATAATTCTATATAAGTTATTTATTTTCTTTATTAGATTCTTATTCAACAAGTAATAACAGAGAGAGAGGATAATCAATTAAAATTAAGACTATTTTGAGCACCATGAACGATACTCAACATCATTAAATCCTCTCATGTTGGATTATTTTCCAATTATGCCCTTTTTCCATTAATTGTTTTTCATTCTGCCTATACTTCTTATAAAATGTGGTTTCTAAATGCAGCTTTACTTGACAAAATTGTAGTTGTTAACTGTTGTTTTTCATGTGTATTTTTTTATTGAAGCGTTGTAGACATGGCAAGATAACAACACAGTCTCAAAGTGCGGTTCAAGATAAGATTTACGTTGTTTGAAATTAAGATTTTGAAAAAAAAACTTAAAAGCAATGCTATCTTCAAGCAAAAACGTAGGTTTAAACATCTTTTATCTTATATAATAGCAAAAAAAAAACTAAAAGGGCCCCGAACTGCCATCTATTTCCGAATTACGGTTCAAACTATCATGATTTATAAATAAATTGCAACTGCTAATTAAATCCTTATATAGTTTAAAGCAAGCTCCTCAACAATGATTTTAAAAATTATCGAGTGATTTACTTAGTTTGGATTTATTCAAAGTCCTGCTCATCATTCTCTTTTTATCTATCCTTCTTTAGTGATTTTGCTTGTCTACGTAGATGATATTCTACTTACTGGTAGGAGGAAGTCACCATGACAAAGTCGAAGACATTTTTAGTAGCTTAATTTTTATTAAAGAATTTGGGAAAAGCTAAATATATTCTTGGCATAGAAATAACAAGGCGTAAGAAAAGAATTGGATTATGTCAAATAAAATACACTTGATATTCTTGAAGACACTAGTCACAGTGCTTGTAAGCCAGCTACTATTCCAATGTTAAGCACTCATAATTTGACTTCATCTGCCTGTGCTGCATTGCTCAATCCAGGCACATACAAAAAGTTAGTTGGAAAATTGGTATATCTGATGATGATTAGATCTAACATCACCGTCTCAATACACTATTTGAGCCAATTTTTAACTAAACCTTAAGAGCGTCATATGTAAGCAGCTTTAAGAGTGGTTCATAACCAAACCGCATCACCTGGTAAGGACTTATAGTATGCTTCTACATCATCTTTACAACTACATGCTACTTATGACTCTGACTCGGAAGTTTGTCCGGTCACTCGAAGGTCAGTAACTAGGTACTATGTGTATCTTGGATCCTCTCTAATCTCATGTAAATCACAAAAGTAGCACGGTGTATCTAAAATCTACTGAAGCTGAGTATCGTTCTCTAACAAATGTTACTTATTAGATTCTCTAGCTTCTCTATATACTACATTCTATGCAAATTGCTCAATCAACTCCCATTTTGATTGCTTGTAATAGCAAATCGGCTTTAGCCATAGCTCAAATCTGGACCATCATGAACACACCAAATAAATTAAAATTGACTATCATATTATTTGTGACAAGTCAGTGCTAAGATCATTAAATTGTCTTGTGTCCTGGCAGCTGATCAACCGTCTGATTTGTTAACAAAGGCTCTTCCAATAGTTCATTTTTTGCATCTTTTAGCCAAGTTCAACCTCTACAAATTGTATCTGGCTGAACTTGCGATGGGGTCTCAATCATCTACGTTAGTTCAACCATCATACTTGTCGACCATTGATGAATCGATGATATTAACCAATCAAAGTTAGCATCAAGCATTATGGATTGAACAAAGTAAAATACCTTATTAACGGTCGAATAATTTCTCTCATGTTTGGCTATAGCGAGAACCCCTAAATCTAGAGCCACTTACCTTTCTAATCTAGTTCCAATAATGCAATTCTCAAACATAGAAAGCAAGGCAGCAATGAATAGTTTTAGAACCAAGGAACCAAACAGAAGATAATTTTTTTCTGACTTCTCTCTAGAAAAGTTTTGTGTAGCCGGCGGTGCAGGAGGAGGGTCGGGGTAGGCGCTCCTCCTCACACATTTTACTACCCCAACTCTAGGTAATAGCTCACTCCTCCGCCTCGCTTGCTCACCCGCCTCAGCCAGCGGAGGCCTGAATTCCTGTCTGTAGGGTGTTTCGCCTGGCTGCGCGTCTGGTGTAGTCACCTCTTAGCTGGTTTCTTGGCACAATTTGGCCCCCGCTCCAGCAGCGCCTCACGGGGCCTTCACCCCTTCATCGAGGAGATCCATCGGTGACGCTCAGTCACCAGATCGGTACATCCTCGCCCAGCTGCCTGCCCATAGATCTCACTGATTGTTGCGCAAACCCACCTTGCCTGACCCATCCCGCAGCTCTGTCACCACCAGATCCCGTTACTTAAGCCTCCATCATTTGGCCACCTCAGGAGACTAGAGTCTCGGCTCGCCAGAGAGCTCGTAAGATGGCCCACTGCGGTGCAAGGCTCCATAATCCATCAAAGATTTTCCTCCTCCGTTGCAGATGGCCTCAGTTAATCAATGGTGCGGGTCACCATAGGTTGACCTTGGCCGTGTGAGATGTTGGAATCCGCTAAGATCTGCCTCGCTCCACGCCCTGGCCTAGATCTTGGCATCTCAGGCCCCGCTGACACTAGATCTGACCACGAGGCTTGTAGCTTCCCTGGGTTTCGGTTATGCCTCGCCCTGACTACCAACAGAATCAGACATGCGCGGCTCGCCTCAAAATCGTGGCTACTCGCAACCCATCTCTCCGCCCCCGTCGACTGTAGCTGGTCGCGCTTGTGATTTGAGCGTCTCGAGTGCCTCGGGCTCTAGCGTCTCGGGCGCCACGCTCGCCTCGACTGCAGCTGGTCATGCATGCAGCGCCTCGATCTCGAGATCCACGCTCGCCTGGACTGCAGCTCCTTTAGAGCGTCACCCCATCACCTCGTGTGCAGCGCCCTTCTCCTCAAGCGCAACGTCCCTCGCGTCACGTTAGCTGCCCTTCTACAGTAGCATTCACCCCTTCATCCGTCCCAATCCAACCTAGTCTATCCATCTTCCTTGCCCAGCCTAGCCAAGGTGAGGAAGGCCCAGAGTTCAGCCAGCCCAACATCTGAGATCTGTTGAGTCAGCAGCTCAACCCTCTATAGGCTCTCTGAATCACTCACATGTAGGCTCACCGGGCCACCACTATCCATGTAGCCGTTCTCCCCAATAGATTCCTTTAGATCATCTTTTAATAAAATTATCTTTTTTTATTACACAAAAAACCTAGAAAGCAGAATTGTTTGATGTTGCATATTCGTACTCATTAAAGTCCGACTCACATCATTTACATTGGATTGATGTCCACAATGTGTATGAGAGTGATTGACATTGATGTCCACAAGGCAGATACAGTTGTCGATTTGCTCATCAAGAACCCAAATCCTGTTCGAATCCCTCTGTTTGATATCTATTATTTGATTGAGAGTGAAGGAAGAAAATTAATCTCAGGAATGATCCCTGATTCTGGTACAATTCAAGCACACGGGGAAGAAATTATTAAAATTTCAGTGTCTTAGATTTATGATGAAATTAAAGAAACATATGCGGACATAAAGTCGACCTGATTGTTGATGTGCCAGTTTTCGGAAGGTTAACTTTACCCTTGGAGAAAACTAGAGAAATCTCAATGCCTTGCAAGCCACA
>NQLW01000210.1:36791-64694 GCA_002312845.1 Kalanchoe fedtschenkoi
CGTCCCAGTCCAGCCTAGCCTATCCATCTTCCTTCCCCAGCCCAGCCCAGGTGAGGAAGGCCCAGAGTTCCGCCCACCCCAAAATCTAAGATCTGTTGAATCAGCAGTCCAACCCTCTATATGCTCTCCGAATCACTCACATGTAGGCTCACCGAGCCACCTCTATCCATATAGGCGTTCTCGCCAACAGATTCCTTTGGATCATCTTTTAATAAAATTATTTTTTTTATAAAAAAAAAATACCTAGAAAGCAGAACTGTTTGATGTTGCATATTCGTACTCAATAAAGTCCGATTCACATCATTTACATTGGATTGATGTCCACAATGTGTATGAGAGTGATTGACATTGATGTCCACAAGGTAGATAAAGTTGTCGATTTGCTCATCAAGAACCCAAATCCTGTTCGAATCCCTCTGTTTGATATCTATTATTTGATTAAGAGTGAAGGAAGAAAATTAATCTCAGGAATGATCCCTGGTACAATTCAAGCACACAGGGAAGAAATTGTTAAAATTTCAGTGTCTTAGATTTATGATGAAATTAAAGATACATAATTACATATGCGGACATAAAGTCTGGAAACATTATACCTTACAAGATTAAAGTCGACCTGATTATTGATGTGCCAGTTTTCGGAAGGTTAACTTTACCCTTGGAGAAAACTGGAGAAATCCCAATGCCTTACAAGCCACACTGAAAAGATCCAGTTTGAAAAAATATCATTTGAAGAAACTATCTCTGAGTCTGCATTTAAAACGAGCAAATGACCTGGACTATGAGGTGATGTGATCATTTGGACTTGCAAAAACTGTTAAAATTGAAAAGAAAGGGATCACCTAATATTGATGATATTCCCAGTCACCTTCAGGCCTGAGGACCTGGGTTCTGCTCTACGGGACTGATTAGAGAAAGCGGTGTTCATGAAAGTTGACACACCATTGAAGTTGCCCATCATGAAGGGAGGTGAAACCACTCGCCTCAAGAAGAACAAGGAAGATGGTGTGGGTGATATGATGATGAGGTATTATGGGATGAAATCATGATGCTTCAGTAAATGGGTTTTTGCTTAGCACATAGACATTAGGGACATGTTTTAGCTAGAGTCTTATAATTGGTTCATGTTTGAATTGCTTGCTATTCCACTCCAGTTCCTCGTCAAAATGAGAACACACAGACCTTTGGCCTAGAATCATATATCTATATGGAGATGGTTTTTAGAACAGCACATAACAAAACAACCTTATTTTGAACATGCAGGATCGAGTCACGAGATATGTTTGGCAGTGGGGATTGTAGAGTCCCATAAGCAACTGAAAAGTTCGGTGGCGAAGCCTTGATTGATTTGTACCATGAGGAGGTTGAGGGGGGCGACAGAAAAGACATGTTCATGTATCTGTTCTAGTGCTAATAAATGTGACCTGTTTTGCTTATGTTTTACTTATGTTCCAATGTGGAATTCACAACAAGACCACCTTCTCACATGTTGATAAAACTCATTAAAAGTCATCAATTTTGACGCATGCGTACAATGTCCGTACATGAAAGGCAAAATTCGTTTTCATTTTGATAAAATGCCTGCTGCATTGGATCAACGTTGAATAATATTGCGGCCACCAAAAGCTCAACTCACATGTTGGAATACCCCATAGAAGCCAAAACTATTAAGGCAAAGATGGCTTTTGAAGAAGTAAAGGCTCATCTGAATTCTCAGCGCAACTTGGTTGAAGATTCACATTTAAAGCTACTTAGCCAAGTATAAGATTTACTATTGAATTCAGAGCTTGCTATGCTTTAGCCTTGTTTTGCTACTATATATACTAATCTTCTTCTCATTTTCTTCTCATCTTCTTCTCATTTTATCTTATGTATAAGATTTAGAAAAAATTTAATGGAAAAGAAAATTTGGTAAAAAATGGATTCGTTCATGGAATCTATCTTATATTCTCTTGTTTGGTTAGAGGCCAAAAATGATGGGAAAATGCTAAAATCTTCTTTATTTTCAATAAATTTTTCTTCTTATTTTCCATCTAATTTCCTACAAACTTTCCTTCTCATTTTTTTACAAATTTTCTTCCTTATTTTCCATCAAGTTTTCTTTTCCACCAAACTTTTCCTAAACCAAACACAGCCTAAAGGTATGATTGATTTAGGGAAATTTTGGTAGAAAATGAGAAAGAAATGGAATCGTTGAAGAATTTCATTTAATTTTACATTTGTTTGGTTTGCTATGAAAAATGTCAAAAAAAAATAAGGATTCCATTTCATTTTCCATCACCATGAAAAATTTCATGAAATATGTATAGAAAAGTGTTATATCATATTTTTATCTTCAACCTCGTCGGATACATTGAATTTAATAAAAGAACTTTGTCGGATACATTGAACTTAATTGGATACATTAAATTTAATAAAAGAATTTTGTCGGATACATTGAAATTTAATAGAAGAAGTGATTATTCATTTCATATACATTGAACTTATTGTATCATATTTGTAAGCTAAGAGTTAGAATAACATTTTCCATCAAATTTTTCACTTAATTTTCTTTCTTTCATATTTACCATTCAAACCAAACATGTCATTTTCTAAATTTTTCACCAAATTTTCCCTAAACCAGACACAGCCTAAGTTTTTCCATCTTCAGATTATTTTTAAATTATTAACTATTTAATTGGGTGGTGTATAATGAATACAAAATTATATCGTTTTCAATTGAGATAAATTGACATCGTCACCGAAACCAGATGCTCTCGGTGTACATAAGAGTTATTAGCTCCGCATGACCCGACCCCACTCCTGGACTAATAAATTAAATATACTTTTACGTGGCATCAGCTGCTACGAGACAGAGACATGAAATGGGTTCCCATGTAACAAATCTTCAACACATCTCCAATTTTGAAAACGCATACTCGGCACTGGTTTTTTTACATAAATATTTGTTTTAGTTTGCCAGTTTATTGTATGTCAATAATTTGCAAATTTACCATCATTATACGTTAGGTAGTATGTACACTTTAAAGTTGTAGTGGCGCAACTTTAATATTGATAGTCTTCGGACTGTAAATAAAAATCAATAAATGAATTAATCAAGTTAAATTGAACTGAACCGATACGTTCGATTCAGTTTTGAGTGTTAGTGGTTTGGTTACAATTTTAAATTTTAAAAACCGACGACTAATGATTTTGTTCGGTTTTTTATATTTTTCAGTCCGAACTAATCCAAACCGAACAGTTTCACTATATTTTAAATCATATTTAAAATTAATTAAAAATATAATATAAATTAGTACATACATTTTATTATTTATATGAAAAGTCTCCTATTTAATAATTAAATTAATCAATAATTTTTATGAACAAATAAATCAAACCGATTCGAACCGCACGGTTTAATTCGGTTTGGTTGTTTTAAACAAGCAGTTTGGTTCAGTCTCAATTTCTTCAAACCGACCACCAATGGTTCGGTTTGACTTTTTTTTAATAATTGAACAGAACCGAATCGTTACACCCCTATATAGTATTGCCTTGTGCAGTGATCATATAGGGCATCCCCATTCAAATAAAATAAAATAGATTTATATCATGTCACTAAAAATTTTATTATATGAATTCATCATTTTTATTTTACAAATTTTTTATCCACATTCAAACAAATTTTACATAAATTTTAAGAAACAGTTAAAATTTGGTTTAAATAATTAATTATATTAGAAATATTGTTTTTAAACTTTAAACAACTTATAAGATAAGCTTATTTAATTAAAAAATCTAGATAATCTACTACGCTTATTATTTTAAAACGGCGTATAAAGTCCGCCCTAATAATAATATATGACACTTTTAATTTAAAAGCGTCGTATAAAGATTCAACGTATATTAGTCGATGTTTCCTAAAAATGCTTAATAAAATCTTGAGAGACAATACACGACACTTTGTTATTAAAAGCGTCATATTTTGTCAATCCACGAACCACTTTGTGAAGATAAAATAATATTGTGTCAGAGAATCACAAATCATGTTCCACATCAGTTCGAAACAGCTGGACCTCACACAAATCTTTTCACAAATTTTGACTGGAGATGCCCTTATGATGCTTTTGTTTACAGCTCTCTAAGTATCCAATTGAGTGCACTGTTTGTGCTCATGTTGAATCATTCACAAAATGAGAGAGAAAACATGGCAAAAAAAAAATTTATTTTATTTGAGACAAAAAATTAACTGAAAAATTAGAATCATTATTTAATTAATAAAAAACATTTTAATATTTTTCATAGGATTTTCCATTTCTAACTAAAAAAAGGAAATGTAAATCCAATAAAATTTTATTTGCCTTTCCCATATATTTTTCTTAAATGAAAGAAAGAGAGCCTAAATGTGAGAGTATAATCCAAAATATTCCAGATAGGTTCATCGAGATGGTACGCCCTGTTTGAAATTTCATACATAATTCAGAATTGGTGTAGATGAATGAACATTAACAGTGTTTATTTTTTAAAAGGAAAAAGTTTGAAAGAGGCTCCGAACTACCTTAGCTATCTAATTGTGGTCCAAAATATCGTGTTTTCCAAATAATGTGCAATGTCTATCAATATTGACGGACAATCCAACTCCGTTAAGTGAAATAGATAGATCCAGTCTAAATCGCTACAAAAAATGAGACAAAAATTAACGAAAAATAATTTTGCCGTACTAAAGGATATGCATGTGAAACCAAATATGATTCAAAATCTAAAATTAAAATCATATTTATGTTTTTTAATTTTAAGCAAGATTCAGAATTTAAATAACTGAAACACATTTTAAATTTTATTGAGTTTGTGGATCAAAACTGGTCAAAACCTCAAAAACTAACTCATATTCGTTTTAATATTGATTTTAGGGCAAACCGAGTACTTAAATGAGTCATACCTGATTCTTATGTTATTTTTGAGATTTTGAAATTAAGATTGGTTCAATACCTCAAAAAACAAGATTATATTTATGTTTGTGTTGAATTTAGGAGAAACTAGATTCAAAACCTCAAAGACTAAATCAGATTCACATTAATGTTGAGTTTAGCCTAAACCGAGGATTTAAATGACTCATACTTAATTGTTATATTTTTTTTGAGATTTTGAAACCAAATTTGTGTTGAATTAAGGTTAAAATGGGTTCAAACCTCGAAAATCAAGTCATATTCGTGTCAGTGTTAATTTTAGGCTAAACCAAGAATTTAAATGACTCATACATGATTTTCATATTATTTTTTTAAGATTTTAAAACTGAATTTGGTTCAAAATCTCAAAAATAAAGTTATATTCAAGTTTATGTTAAATTTGTGCCAAGCTGGGTTCAAAACCTCAAACAATAAGACATATTGGCGTCAGTGTTTATATGTTAAGCCAATAAGAGAATTTAAATGACTCATACATGATTCTTATGTTGTTTTTGAGATTTTGAAATCAAACTTTGTTCAACACCTCAAAAACAATATAATATTCATGTTTGTGTTGAATTTAGGTAAAATTGGGATCAAAATCACAAAAACTAAGGTCTTATTTTGTTGTACTTATTAGGTTTTATTAAGAGGTGGTCTCTTATTATATTAAACATTCAGTGATCCCATTACTTGTTTTTTTTCTCTTAATGAATGTTTGGAAAGTTTGAATGATTTGTTACCAATTTTATATCTGAATCATTCAGAGTCAATATCTATACGATTATTATAATTATCTCTTTATTTTTTCATATATTTCTGAAATCAATTATGCCCGAATTGTACTTCAATCATAATCATATCAATGTTGACCGTAACTAGTTTCTTCAATCAAAATATCACATATTTCATAAATAAATAATATTCTTATAAAATGATTATATATTTTATTTTTATTTTTATGTTGTAAAATTATAATTTAATTTTATATTAACAAATCATTATATATTAAGATACTTAAAAAATAAATTATGAAATGAAAATAAATCATTAAGCAATCAGTTATGGTTTGACCAGTGATCTGATCATTAAGATTCTCATACAGCATTCAGCTCTTAATTTTACAGAACGACACTTAAATCATATTAGTGTTAATGTCGACTCATACCTGATTCTTATGTTGTTTTGGAGGTTTTGAAATCAAACTTTGTTCAACACCTCAAAAACAATGTTAATCATGATTGTGCTGAATTTACGCAAAACTAGGATCAAAATCTCAAAAATCCATTAGCGTTAATGTTGACTCATACTTGCTTTATATTTTTTTCGAGACTTTGAAACCAAACTTGGTTAAACATCTCAAAAATAAAGTTATATTTATGTTGTGTTCAATTTCGGCAGAACTGGGTTTAAATAAAATACTAAGTACTATTCATGTTATTGTTTATTTTAAGCTAAATTGAGAATTTAAAAGACTCATACACATGTTTCTCATGTTGTTTTTAAAGTTTTGAAGCTAAATTTTGTTCAACACCTCAAAAAGAAGGTTATATGTATGTTTGTGTTGAATTTTGGCCAGACTGGAATCAAAACCTCAAACACTAAGTCATATCCGTGTCAGTGTCGATTTTAAGCCAAACCTAAGATTTGAATGACTCATACTTGATTCTTGTGTTGTTTTTGATGTTTTGAAATAAAACTTAGTTCAACACCACAACAACAATGTTCTATTCATGTTTATCTTAAATTTAGGTCAAAATTTGGTCAAAATCTCAAAAATAAAATCATATTCAGGTTAGTGTTGATTTTGGACCGAACTCAGATTTTAAATGACTCATACATGATACTTGTATTTTTTTGAAAAAAAATTGAAACCAAACTTGGTTCAACACCTTAAAAATAGAATTACATTCATGTTTGTGCTGAAACCCTTGATGGAGCCTAAGCAACCCAGAAGTTGACTCCTCATATCCTGAGATTTAGAACTTGAACTTTAGCCCGTGATGTCATACTCATTCCGCCATTCATTGATACAAAACTGTTTATTGTGTTTCCAAATCCAATAACCATTAAAGATGATTTATTTAGCCCCCACCAACCATACTGCTACCAAACCCTGCTACCAAACCCAGTACTAATATTGGTCATCTCAGTCCCTCACAATGAGTCACCACCATTGTATAAGACACCACTATTTCCTGGTAGCATTCCATTAATACTTCTTGGGTCATTTCCATGAGTAGCAGCACCAAACAAGCCACTAGTTTTGCTTTCACCATTTGGGAAGCACAACTCTTCTAGCTGAGGATAAATATTTATTCTCTCACAAGCTGATCTTAGAGTTAATTTAACTTTTATCATAGAGTGTGTAAGAAAAAAATTGAGAAACCTTTGAATTGAATCAAACCGTACCGAATAGATAGGTTCGGTTTGGTTTGAAGTGATAGTGATTCGGTTACGTTTTTCATTTTTGAAAAATCGATTACTAATGATTTGGTTTAATTTTTTTAAACCAAACAAATCATTTCAGTACACTTTAGATTATATATAAATTTAATTGAATATGTATTATAAATTAGTACTCTTATAGTATTTTTTTTATATAAAAGTCTTCTATTTAGTACATAAAATAATAAATAAAATTTATGAAAAATATAAATCAAACCACTTGGTTTGATTCAATTTTTTTTAAAGGTTCAATTTTAAAATTTTCAAACCGATTAGAAATAGTTTGATATTACTTAACACTAAAAGGAATCAAATTGTTACACCTCTACATACATCATCCAACGGTCTAAATTAGATTTTTTTTAATTTATCTTTTTGAAATTTATCAAGTTTTAAATTTAAGCATAATAGGTCCGGCAGCAAATATTTACGAAAGTAAAAACTATTCTTAATTGACATTTAACTTCAACCGATCCTTATCCTCCTTATTTATCTCTTTCTTCTTCTTTTACAATCATGGCTTCAAATGCATTCATTTCTCTAAAAAAATTTTCTCAATATCTTTTTTCACTTTAATTTATTGAATACAAGGAATACTATTTAAAAGTGAATCAATGCATATGTTAATTACAAGGCATAACATTTTTATAAGCGAACCTCTGCGTAATGCACGGTATGCAATTGTTTTATTTCAATGGTTCACATAGTTACGTTGCAATGTATATATGATGTTTTAGATTCAACGGTGCACAATTTTTTAAACCCAAATATCATGATGTTACAAGTACCCATTTACTTAATAAAATAAATAAATTTTATTTATGTACCTAGTTCAAGCATTATAATTTTGAAAAAATATTATTAAACAACTACAAGTACAATAATAATTGCAAAAATGTACAATGTGCCATATTCATCAATACAACAGTACAAAATGTCTCCCATCCACGAATAGTGTACATTTTTTTACACTTCCGAAAAAGATTTATTATTATATTTCTTTCGGTCCACATTTTTTAAAGCATTTACATGGTCACCAAATTCAGACTCACCACGCATGATTATTTATTTTATTTTTTTTGCGATGGCCAAGATCGCACATTCTCTTCACCTTGATAGTGACGTTCATATTCACTATGGGCCAGCTCACGCGCACCTCCAACGTATCTAAACGTAAATGCGGTACTAAGAAGGTTTGAGGTTGTTAGACAACATCTAAGACCACTACGCCCAATGCTCACCACGCATGATTTACTGCCTCAAAACCACTTATATATGGGGGTTGTAGACAACATCTAAGACCACTAGACCAACGTTCACCACGCATGATTTGCTGCCTCAAAACCACTTATATATTAGGGTTGTTAGACAACATCTAATACCACTAAGCCAACGCTCAACACGCATGATTTGCTGCCTCAAAACCACTTATATATATATCTCTCTATCACCTTCCTATTGCGTTCAAGGTTTGACTGTTGTCTAATAATTCGAGATGCACGTAAGCCGACACACAGTGAGTATAATTGCCACTATCAAGATGGAGAAAGTGTGCGACCTCTAACCACACACAGAATTAAGAAAAAATAATAATATTATAATGTAATTATCTTACGTTAAAAAGACCGTACTTAGTATGAATACTCTATAAAAGTCAATAAATGGTCACGAGCCACACAAAATTGAGGAAGGATATTTTGAATAATAAAAGGAAAAGTAATGTTGTAATGGAACTTTGAATTTTTATTTTTTGATTACTCAAAGAAATGTGGAATAAAACAAGAGAAAATGATACAAAATTTTCAGCAAAATTTTTGTTATGAGCAGTGGCGGATCCATGATTTTTTTTTCGGGGAACAAAATTACATAATCAAAATTTTGATGAAATTTGGAAGGACAAAACTAAAAATTTAGTTGAAATTAAACATATAAATTTATTTTTTATATATATAATTTATGTTTTATTTTTCATTTCAGGGAAAAAATTCAAAAGGGGTACTGAACTACCACCGTTTACCCAATTGCGGTTAGAACTACCACAATTTCCAAAAAGGGTGCGATGAAAAAAAATAATTGGACTGATTTTCTAAAATAAAATTCACCATTATATTCAAAAACTAATATTATTATAAGATTTAGATTTGTGTGTAAAAATTACATCGTTTGGTTATCAAAAGACGTCGTTTTCTTTATGTGCGCAAAACTATATAATTTATTTTGATAACCAAACGACGTAATTTTTGCACACAAATTTAAGTCTTATAATAATATTAGTTTAGGAATGTAATGATAAATTTTATTTTAAAAAATCAGTCCAATTTTTTTTCATCGCACTCTTTTTAGAAATGGTGGTAGTTCTGATCATAATTAGGTAAGTAGTGATAGTTCAGAGCTCTTTTGAGTTTTATCCTTTTATTTTATATAAAAATAAATATTTTAGATGGAATTTGAGGGGCGGCTGATCCCATGGAAGCCACTGGTTATGAGTCATGATAATTGTTCCTCTCAACTTCAAATGTAAGGCAAGAGGAACATCCGAATTCAAGTCAAGGCTCAGCTCGTTCAAATCTCACAAGTCAAAAGTCAAGCAATGGTCACGAGAAACACAGATTCAATGAACAATTCCGTCAACTTTTCTGAAATTCCATCCAATTAATTTACAGAATAAATTGATCAACTTGTCATTACACCCCACAACACGTCATTAACCCCCCCAATAATTGACACGCATCTTCCCTACGTGGAACTTTCTAGAATTTGTGTACAAGAACCAACGAAAATACAACAACACAAAATCATCAACAGGTAGGCCTCCATTCACTGAACCAAACTAAATAAAATCTTTTCCTTTTCAAAATCTCTCTCTCTTGTACCTGTGGGCCATCCAAGTTGCCCAATTTCAAGCAAAATAAAAGTTAGGAATGTTGTCTTTCATTTCATCCATCCACCACTCTTCTTTTGATTTGATCAAATTCATTGTAACAAACCCATCTCTCCATCATTCATATTCATACTCTCTAAAAATTGACAGATCCACCTCCTCTTCTCCATTTCTCATCTTCTGTGTCTTTCAATTTTCATTTCACTCTGCACAAAAATCTTTTTATAAATGATTTTGAAACTCTCCTACTATCATTATGTCTCTGCGTCCTGTTGCTTCCTGCATTTAATTTTCTGATTGTAAAGCTCGCATCTTTTCTTTTCCTTCCCAGTCCTTTTCAGTCATTGTCGCCTTCTTCATTCTCTTCTACCCAGCCCAGCCTCTCCGGATATATATTCACTCCTCCATAAATTATTGTTTACGGCCTGACTCAAACACCTCTCTATTGCAAGCAACAACATCATCAGGTACTTCTTCATGTCTGCACTGTTTTTTTTTTTCAAGAATTGGGATTTGTTTGCGACTTGGCGTTTGCATTTTGGTTTTGTTTGGTCTTGTCGTACCCAGATGGGCTTTTGACTGGGATTTGAATTGGGATAGTTTCGGATTCGCAGAAAGATTTGATCTTTGCGATTTGGTTGAAAAAGCCTTAACTTTTATTTTCTGCCGTACTGGTCATCCCTGTTGTTTTGTTTTTGTTGGGGGATTGTAGATGAGCTCTATGTTATGATTGAACTGTGTGATGAAGATGATACTGTTCTCCACATGGGATTATCTGCCAGCTTCAGCCTCGCATGCTTCCAAGAGAATGTAGAACCTGAAATGTTTGATTGCCTGCTAGCTAAACTGGCTGTGTATATGATAGCTCTTTCGGTGCTTGCGTGTTACTTTTCAGAATGATGTTCCATATAATGCTAACAAGTAAATTTGTAGTGAGTTAATTGTGTCCTGCAGATATTTGAAATCACATAGTTCATTCTAAGCTTTTCTCAAGTTGAGAAACAAAAAAAACAAGATGAAACTAATCATTTATATCATTCCTCATGTTTTACAGGATCAGGAATTTCGAAATATTTGATGACAGTTTACCCTTCAAGGAGCTGCGGCTTTATGGACACTGATACAGTTGCAGCGGACGGGCGTAAAAGAATCTTGGGCAAGTCGTTATACCAAGGAAATATTGTGAGATTCATACCCGCGACCTATTACAGCTATGAAGCAGTGCTGCTATTATTCTGCCTCACAATGTCTCTGCTGATCCTGCCGCTGATTTTGCCTCCATTGCCTCCCCCGCCTTTCTTGTTGCTTTTGCTGCCCATAGCTATACTAGGTGTTCTTGTGTTCTTGGCTTTGGCCCCATCTAAAGCAAGCGAAATAACTTACGCTCATGTGTAGATGTTGAGGTCTTACTTCATAGTTGTGCCGCTGATGCATCCTACATGTAAATTTTTTTCATTTTACGTGCCCCCGATAGAAATCACGAGAATCAGTCAATATGTTCAGGATCATGTCTATTTCCAGGATCGAAGGCAATCTGAGTCTGATAACAAAGCAACGTGACGATATTGTATGTTCGGTTTATTGAGAGATTTGACTGTGACCGCAGAAGCGCCTTACAACCTCAGCCGTATGGAATTCAAGTTCATGCATTTTAAAGCTGGAAAGCAGTTGTTGGATTAGTTTTGATTCAGCACTGCACGTCTCTGACCTTTGGCTGCCGCTCAATCAAACGAAGATTCAATGTTTGGTGCAGTTGAGACTTCAGGTTTTGTTTTAAAGGCTGAACACTGAACCAACAAGTTGGGTTAAAGGCTATTAAATTCATGAGCTGACAGCATGAGCAAAAATAGGCGAAATTTAACCACCTTCAATGCAGAGTTATGTGATGTGACGAATCCTAAACTGATTTCGTCCGAAGTGAATGTATCGGGTAGCATTTGGAATCGAGTACTTAGTCGTCTGTAGCATGAGATGCACATGATGCGTATGATTCATATTTTTGAATTTATACAAAGAAAAAATCTTTGGTGAGACGAGACTAGAAGAGTCTTTAAGTGCAAGGATCCGCCAGTCAAGGTCCACGGTGGATGTGGATCCATGGGTTTAGATGAATCCGCTCAATTATTTTCCTAACCGAAAAAAAAAGCACCCATATGCGGATCTACACGCTATGTTTTTATATGCAACAGGCACGCCGTGGTTGCATGTTTCATTGCTGTATGGAAACCTCAGACAAGGGCCACAGTCAGTTGTTGTTACATTCATTCATTATGGGCCTCCTAGACATCTCCAAGTTCAATTAAACCCACTCATGTGGCAACTTGTGTGACTTATGATTCGACTTTTCTGGCCTTTATATATTGTGGCTCCACCTAGCTATGTACAAAGACGCAGGCAGCAGAACATGCTTACTCATACGCAAATTATAATCCCACCATGCACCCCAGTTGCAGACCCATCTCAAGCCTTCGATAAAACTAAGCTTATCTTGAGCCTCAAGATAGCTTAAAATGGAGCAAAGTGCTATCTTAAATCAAATCTTGCAGGTACAGGTAAATTTTTGGGAAAGATTCACTAAACTCGCTGTCGTGACATTGATTAGCTTTATAGAATACGGCTGTAATGTTGTGATTTCAGACTGATACCCAACCTCCCCCAAACCTTTTGTAGGGTATTAGTCCTACCTCTTACCTTGATTGAGTCTCAACTTGCTTTGGTGGTTGTCATTTTCGTTTCACTAACCAAGTAACTAGGATCCAATTCAAAAGTGTGATTGATTTCAGCAACATTACGAAGACGACAAGGAAGATAGTTGAGATCTAGTGGTGGTATATAGCCATAGTGTAACGGACAAATGACCTAACTGGTGCAATATAATTTTGGTGTGCGAGTATTGTTTTTCAAGGATTATCTGAACCACTGACCCCAATCCTTTTGGGTATGGTCGGAAGTTTGTCACTGAGAAAGTATAGACCAAACCAGGAAGTGCATCAAGCTTCTCCCAGCAATTTAAACCCACAATGACCACACAAAGATAGCCTTACTTGATAGCAGATGGTGGTTGTGATTAACCACCACCAACTAGCTGAGCTAGTGACCATTTATTGCACGTAAACTGAACACCACTTACTTGACAGCAGATGGTGATTGTGAAAGATAAATCATGGTTATATTTCATTTTCTTCTCGTCCCTCGGAGCTTCTTTCAATGGAATTAGTGGGTTATTTGGTTTTGGACCATCCATACCAGTCAAATCCAAATCTAGTCATGTTAGATACCTTTTGTGTTTATTATAAGAAGGCTACCTGTTGGGAAACCTATTGAGTAGAGTTTATTGGGAGAAATGTCATGCGTAGGTTAGTGAAGAGAAAAATAGGTGAATTATATTGAATTATTGAACCATGACTTACAAATTTAGATTATTAACTTACAATAGAAGGATGCAATCCAATATGAGTCGACTTGAAAATCAGTATGGTATTAGAGCTAATTGTTCGATGTGAGATCAGTATGCGACATGTAGGACATGTGTTGGAGGATAAGGGAGCGAGTAGAGTCATTTAAGGTTGAAGGACACTCAATGAAATGTCCAACACCAAATACTAAAGGAAGAAGAAGCAGTAAATACTGGATTTGTTGAAACATAACTTATATGTCTAGATTTTGACTCATAATTAACGAGGATGCAATTCAATATGTGTTAACTTAAAATTTAACATTGTATCAGAGGTAATGATTTGATTTGGGACCGGTATGTGAGATGCGTTGGGGACCAAATATACGAGTAGAGGCACATGAAGTAAAAAAGCGGTAAATTCACAGCTACATCTTAATGGTGAATTGATAAATAGAACAAGTAGCTCAACTTTATAATACAATAACATGATTTTGAAATTGAGAATACAATAGTAGAAAGTATGTATTATGCAAATGTAAGACAAAACTAAAGTACTCATCTATCTCATATTGATCTCTCAAAGCAGCAGAAGTTAAGAAAAATAATTTTACATGAGATTTCGACAAGACATCATTGAGAACAAGTTGTGTGACATTATCCAATTTAGCATTTTATTTATTATGAGTTATATATTGATTTACTCTAATAAAAATTAGGGTAAAGTACAAAAAAGGGGTATGTACTATACCCAATTTAAAAATCACGGTCGAAACTTTCAAAATTTAAAATTTCAGGTTTTTTTATTTTTTCGGGGTTGTATTGTAACTTTCAATACTAAGTCCTGTCTATCATAAATTATAGAAACCCTTGACATTTGAAGTTACAACAGTTTGATTTTGAGGAAAAAAATGACAACAACACTCAATCGACAGTTTGTGGCAGCCGTCTGCTACATGTCTTTTTACTGTTCTAATTCGACAAATATATAACGTATATAGATAATTCAATATATCATATATCATTTATCCATTTTAATTGCTGATATATAATGCTGGAATTCACTGACAAATTTCACAAACCAACAAATTTCACCAACAAGTTTCAATAATTTAAGATAGGCGGGACTTATAATTGAAAGTTACAATACAACCCCGAAAAAATAAAAAAACCTGAAATTTTAAATTTTGAAAGTTTCGACCGTGATTTTTAAATTGGGTATAGTACATACCCCTTTTTTGTACTTTACCCTAAAAATTAAGATAACCCTTTGTAAAAATTTGTGTCAAATTCATGTTGAGTTTTTAGTTTAATAAGAGAGAGAGTTTCTTTAGGGAGAAAAGAAAGGAAAAGGTGAGTACAAAAAGTTATTTTTTAATTGAGAAAGAATTGTAAAGAATGGAAGATGATAAGTAAAAAAAAGTTATTAATTAGTAGGGAAGAAAGAAAAAGAAACTGTATTTAAGTTTTTGTTCACTTAAATTCTCATTTAATAATTTAACAATTATTGGCACATAGGGTAAAAATGAAATTTGTTTTAAATCCTCTCATATCAAAGGATTTGAACATGAGGAGTTGAAAAGATTTCATTTACCTCCAAATCCTTCCATTTTCTTCATATATCTCAAAATATGGAAAAGGATCATGGACTATAGTTTCTAGCAACCTCCACTTTGTGAGATATATTCAATTTAAGTGTGAAGTCTTCCAAGGATAAATATGAGGTCCAAACACAAATAAAAAATTATGATATTACAACGTTAGATTTGTATGACCCAATTAAAGAGGTGATTGAGTCCAAAAGTCACAGGATCTAGCCACATATTGTGATTCTAAAAACGGAATGGTTTAGCAAAAAGTGACGTCATATTCACGTGATATTTAAAACAAAATCATTTTGATCAAATGACGCCATTTTCAGCTCACAACAATTAGGTGTTTTTATGAGATGGTAAAGTGTATGGCTTACAAATTAAGTGTTTTGGATTTGAATCTCCTTAAAGGCATCCAGCTATACATAAGCCCCTCTCATATCGGCCATGTATGTGCCATCCGTCTTGTAATGTCATGCACTAATCTACTTAGTTTCTTACTAATAAATTAATAAAAGCTCGCAGCAATTAGCTGCGCTCCACCGCCTTTCCTTGGACGCGTAAGAAAATTTTACACGAAAAAGGAAAAATCAACTTTCTTAGTAATGTTTTGGGCATAAATGAAATATATTATCTTACAAAATTCAGTTTAGAGCTATAAAAAAGAATACCAGTTAGAAGATTACTTTTTTAAGAAATGCAAGGAGAATATATTACTAGAATCAAGCGAGATAAATTTTAAGGATATCAGATATCTTTTAAATCATATAAATACAATTTACTTTTCCATCAAGAATTATTTGAAGAGGCCCTTACACTCGATATAGACACAAAATCAACCAACCCTCTCAATCAAATCAAACTCTTCACATAAAAACTCTACCTTACTGTTCTCGAACTTCCACCCCTAATCTATCCAAATAATCCTTTGTTTTGATATTCAGCTCCAAAAAGATCATGGTTCTAGTATATTTTCCATAATTAAGTTTATTAGTAGTCTTTTATCAGCTTTCAAACTCACTTGCCAAATATTTAATTTCCTCAGAAACAAAAATGAATGATTAGCTTACATTTGCATGCAAACATCATCCAAGTTTAGATTCATTTTCAACACTTCACATATGATCTTATGTATGTTTAGAAGTCAAGTCAATATTTATTTGACATTTAAAACCACAGTTGAGCGATTAAGTCCAGGACCATTCACTACTTTATTAGAAATTTCAAGCATCCTATTACTTATAGTTTTACTGCATTACACACAACACTACAATCAAAAATTGATGTCGTCAAGTAGCACACCTAATGGTATGATAAGCCAATATTTCCAAACTTATTTTAACTCCATCGATTCTCGATCTTTTGAGAATTTAATCTAATAGTTTTAGTGAGTTTTATATTTACATACTCTTTAGGGATAATTATAAAATCCAGCTAAAATGAGTGTTATAACGATAAAAAATGGGCACAAATAGATTGAAACAAACAAACAATATGATTTTTCTACGTAGAAGTGTCGCGCTAACGTGGTAGTATTTATTTGTACACATGTCAAAAAATCAGAAGGAATTTGACAGCTGACTCAGCACAGAGCTCGTGCACAAGACTTTGCGTGCGGCCAACTGATCGAATGCTATACTCGTACCTTCCATTTCCCGCACCTCTGATTTTGCAAGTGTTTTTATTATATTATTTAATTTGATTAGTTTTTTTATTTAATTTTAAGCTTTTCAAATTTTTATATTTTTTATTTATGTATAAGCTTATAAATTTTTGAATAACTTCGCGTGTTTATGCCTACAATTTATTTTTTTTGTAAAAACTAGGAAGTTTTTGTGTGTAAGTTTTAATTATGTATATAAGTGTTTTTTGCCCAAAGCCTTTTTTCTTGACTATATTTAATGATGTATAAGTTAATGCATGATTATATATCTATGTTAGATTGTATATAAATGTATACTTTTGAACATATTTGCTTGAAATTAGGAATGTATAAGTTTTATGCGTATAACTTCAGAATATAAGTTTGGAGCGTGAGTTAGAAACCTTTTTACGTTAGAAATGTTTTTTACTTGTTTATATGAGCTGAAACGTGTTTCTAAGAGTACTTTGTTGCAGCCATGTGTCTTTAAGCCCTTCGCAGAACGAGATATAAGGCCTCACAAGTTGAGTCACCGACTTTGCATTGGTAAAGCGGTACGAGTATGCCTCTTTTTCCGAGCTTGAGCTCACATAGGTTATATTCTCTTACATCACCCTCACAAGTTGGTCAGCACGCATCTCACCAAACTGACAAGTTGTTCTTGCACTTCGTGTGTCTCAGCCTGTTTAGTCTTCTGAACTCATCCGCCTCATCGGGAAAATCGAGTTATGATACCCACACCCCGATCTATTTCCATGTCGACCTCGGAGTACGTGAAGCAAAAGTTGCAGAATCCATACATCCTCCTCAATAGGAGGGTGACATCAATTCTCAAGACGACCCAACGAGGACACAAAACTAGCGACAGCTCATCACACATGTTCCCCCTAGCATGTAAGTCAAATAAGTATAGATGGCTTCATTTGATTATGGATGTAGTTTGGTTCCTTTTGTTGACAATTCACCTTAATTATTTTGTATTTGTGCTTCAGGTTGGACCCAGTAGAGGTGAATAGACAGGTGGACCCCGATCATGTACCTCCATTGGATTCGGACTATGATCAAGGCCTTTAAAGTTTGATAACACCGTCATTGAGAGTGTTGTATAGATTAAATTACCTTACTCACTAGTAAGCAACAAGTAAGGGTCGAATTCATAACGATAGGGACTTGTAAGGTTCGTGAAGACACGAACATACACAACTAAGGAAGGTTTATGATTTTAATTAAAAATGCAAAACTGAGAGAGATAAAAGAACCGGATGGACGTAGCTTAGGTGATTGACTAGTGATTATGTTAATCATTGATAGTAAAGATGAAAGTCATGTAACAAATCAAATTCAGCAAAATATACAACCTCATGCATTAAACAATCCCTCCTACCCTAATACCATTATACCCCTTAGTCAATGATATAAATTTTATATGCCAATCAAGCGAGACATAATCATAGAGAAAAGGCATACCCATTAACGAGCAGTGGTAAGGAATTCAATCTCAGCAATCTAACTCACACATACCTAGAGTATGACTACCACATAAACACACACGACATATGTTCATTTTTTACCCGTCTAATTGATATACACCCAAAACCTCGCATTTAGATCAACAGTAAGAAATCATAAAATAATGCCTTTATTCGTTAAATTTGTCATGCGACAGCGCAATCATTCAGTTGAAGTGCAATTAATATAGCATCAAAAAAATATAAAAGAACTTAGCCACACATGACCATAAAAAACACATAATACGATAGGTGAGAATAATCATTATGAACCCTATTAGCTTCTTCCTTTGATATATCACTGATGGCCTCGGGTAAAGATCACTTGGTGTGGAACAATGCTCACAGGTTAGCACACCACACACTCTTGGATGAGGGGGCAAAGATCTTGTTATATAGCCTGGGACAACACCAATATTGACAATCATAATCTGTATGAGTTTTTTAATGCCTTCTATGTATATTTATCTGGAAGCCTCTGGAATTGATAATGATTAAAATCAGAAACTTAGAATCAGGGACTGGATTAGGAAAGTTCTGCACATTGAATTTGTTGGCTCTGCTAGCACAAATCCGTCTAGAAGTATACTTTAAACCTCTTAGGATAGTGTAGATCTCTGTTTTTTCTTTCTTTAGAAATTTGAATCAATCAAATTAGACATCAAGTGTGAAAGATATTACCCTCAAAATTTTCCAAGTTCTGCTAATCCAAATTTGGGAAACTTGTGTGCGTCACGCGCCCTGTAAATAACCACAGCGTGTTCGGCCATGCTTGCTGCCTCTTCTGAGTCAGCTTTTTTGATCTCTTTCTTCTCACACCACTTATCCATCCCTCACCATGTCATCATGCGCATGGATGTAGTCATAGCGCGCGGCTGTGCCTAGGTCAGAGAGTGACTTCTGTGCTTCGATATGATTCTGTCAATCTTCTGCTATAAACTATTCTTTTAATATATTTTTGCATTAAGCTCTAAATTCGTCGTGTAATATAAAACTATATAAAATCATTAAGTTCAACTCTTAGACGGTCACGAATAAGGTGAAAATAATTTGATCATATCAAATACCTTGCACTACTTCTTGATCATCTTTGAACAGATAATAAAACTGAAGGAGTATAGGACAACAAATAATATATTCATTGTAGTTCAACTTAAAATATCATTACCTTACAATCTATGCACCCTTCAATTCTACAACTCAACTCACATGACAAAAATCTAACAAATAAATAAGATAAAGATATATTCATTAATATCAACCTTATTTAGTTTTTCATTATGCACCTGCCTTCTCATGCATCATCTCTTCTCAAGAATAATCAATAATAATAATATGAACATGGAAGAGTATGTTGTAATTGTCAAGATAATGCTTTCTACTCTTCACCTATCTGATATGCATGGATACCCAAACCGTAATTTTGCTCCACGCCAGTGAGATATCAAACATGGACATTGGACACAAGCTCATATTCAGAGTAGACTGACTATATAAACTTTTATAGTATGCGAGAATACAAGATTTTTCTCACGACTCTCTTAAACATGATTCTTTCTTTTTTTAACTCTATAATCTCTTATACTTTTTAAGTCAAGAAATCTTTAAAATCCATGTCATTAAAAGTCAATCGGTAACTAATATCACACAATTTAAAAAAATATTTTTAACAGTGTAAACTTATAGGCAATACAAAATCAAGTCATACAAAGATAAAATCATTAAAAACTATGTCAATCGAAGCATTAAAACAATCCAAAAAGGCTTTTTGAGCTCTCCGAAGTCTCAAACTAAATATTCTGACTAAACTATAAATTTTTTTCAAAATGTGCATGAAATCAAATCACTAATATATAATATAAAAATCTAAAAACGTGGAGTTTTTAAAAAAAAATTAAATGAGTGATGTTATGAGATTGGCTTAAATATAAAAATAAATAAATAAATAAAAGACTTAATAGACCTTTTTTTTTTCAATCCATGAACTCATTTCATTTTCCATCTTAAAACTTATTCATTTGAGTACTCTGATAAGTCCAAGCACTGATACTAGTTGTTGAAGGATGAGAGTGTATTAGGAAGAAGAGTTCTTGAGCACCCATTCAACGAGGGTCGAGATGCCAAAGCCAGTCGCAGCCTTCTTCTTGTCGTTCCATACCGGCCCAGCCATGTCTATGTGCATCCACTTAACTTTCTCGCTCACAAACTGTTTTAGGAATAGAGCTGCTGTGATTGATCCACCTTGACGACCACCAGTGTTCACCATGTCAGCTACACCCGACTTCATTGACTCCCAGTAGCTGTCCTCCAACGGAAGCCGCCAGTACTTCTCGCCGATGAGCTCTGAAGCCGAAAGGACTTCTTGTGCCAGATCGTCACTTGGAGTGAACACACCTGCGATTGAAGGTCCAAGAGCAACAACGCAAGCACCCGTCAAAGTAGCCAAATCAACGATCTTATCCACGCCTTGGTTGCAAGCGTATACCAAAGCATCAGCGAGTGTAAGCCTGCCTTCAGCATCAGTGTTATTGACCTCGATTGTCTTTCCATTTGACGCGGTCACAATGTCCCCGGGCCTCATCCCAGCCCCACTAATCATGTTTTCACACGCAGCAACGATGAAATGAACCTCCACTCCGGGAGGTTTGATTTGCCCAATGGCCTTAGCAGCGGCTAGCACTGCAGCTGAACCTCCCATATCAATCTTCATCAGTCCAATCGAACACCCAGGTCCGGTCTTGATGTTGTAGCCCCCACTGTCGAAAGTCAATCCCTTTCCAACTAAACCCAATTTGGCATTAACAGGTCCTGTTGGAGGCTTGTAAGTTAAATGGATGAAATAGGGAGGGTTAGCAGAAGCCGCCGCAACACCCAAATAAGAACCCATTTTCAGCTCTTTGCACTGCTCCGCATCCAATATTGTTGCGGTGAAAACATCACTATACGTAGCAGCAATATTTGAGGCCTCGGCAGCAAGTGCACCAGGAGTGAGCACGTTAGCGGGGGCATTAACAAGCTCTCGGCCAAAGATAACTCCAGAGCACACGTCTTCAGCATATTTCAGTTTCTTTTGTAGCTCAGGGCCCGCGCCAAAACCGAGAACATCCACCAATTTTAACACAGGCTTTTTGGACTCGGATTTGAACCTGTTTGTCTTCAAATATACCAAGTACAGTGCCAGATGCTATTGCAGAAGCGGTAGTAAGTTTTGACTCAGCTGTCAACCCATCAGAAGAAGCAAGCGCAACAGCAACACTACTAGCCTGAGAAGCCTTTGCAACAGATGCAACTGCCTCGCCGAGGCTCTTATAAGCCAGTGCCGTTGCATTAGTCTTTCCAGAGCCAAGTCCTATCAACCCGACCCTCTTTGAACCCAAACCAGTCACCCTCAAGACAGTCGACTGCCCGGATTTTCCAGTAAATTCCTCTTCAGCGGAGGCCTCGGACAGCAGACCGCCCAGTAGAGAATCCAGTTTCTTCCAAACTGAATTCTCAAACTTGGAATCCGCATCCTTAGCCAGGTCCTTCTCTGTCACTCCCACTGCCAGTATATCCCCCTTCCATTCCACCAAGTCCACATTTTTCGCAGCAAAAGAGATCTTGGGAGCCTCAATCGGCGCAGCCTGAGTGAGACCCAGATTAGCTGTGGCCACCGAATAAGCCATGAACGTCGCTCCCGAACAACCAAAGCGCTTCGACCCGAGTCTCAACCGGGCGCAAGATCGAAACTTTCCGAACAAGAGAGGCGTGAAGAGTGAGGTAGACGAAGTGGAAGCTGAGCAGGCGAGAAGTTACCACACAACAGTTGAATTTTTATTATATTAAATATTTAGTGAATTGAATTTTTTTTTCTCTTAATAAATATTTAGAAAGTCTAAATATTTTTTATCAATTTTATATCTGAATTATTCAAAAATAATATTTATACGATTATTATAATTATATCTTTATTTTTTTTCATATTTTACTGGAATCAACTATGTCCGGATTGTACTTCAATTAGAATCACATCAATGTCGATGTAGCTAGTTTCTTCGATCAGAATGTCATACACTTCAAAAATAAATAATATTTTTATAACATGATTATAATTTTTATTTTTATGTTATAAAATTATAATTATAATTTAATTTTATATTAATAAATCATTATATATTAAGATACTTAAAAAAATTACCAAATGAAAATAAATCAGTCAACAATCAGATGTGATTTGACCAGTGGTCTAACCATTCAGATTCTCATACAGTATTCAGCATTCAGCTCTTTAATTTTACAAAACGACACAATAAACTATATTGACACTACAGTTGACTTTGTTAAAACTAAAGTTCTGAATTCCCACCCAGACTAAAAATCAATCAGGTCCTCACATTTTAAAACCAAAATTGTAATTAAATGGATAAGATGGAGGACGAGAAAGCAACTGAAAAACTACAGTCTTATTATACTTAGTTCTTGAGCCGCAAACTGAAACTGACCAAATCGCGCGTTGCTTCTTCCTTTTTTGTAATGCTTTGAGTCTATGAGCTAATAAAATTGACCGTGCGCACAGTAGTTTCCTACCTGCACGCGGTGAGTTTCCTGAATTTTCAGCTTTTGGTGCTTTTCTGTAACACACCCGCACGACGACTTTGTCATAGTTGTTAAAGACTCAAAGGAAAAAGGTAGAACAACCATGTCAAAATTAAGTATATAAGACACAATATGTAATATGATGAAAATAAAAGTAGCCTCCTAAGCATTGGTGATGGATCTATAGAATCTGGGTTGTTGCCTCTCTCGTGCAACACCCTCCTAAGTAGCTCCTGAGTGCGATGCTGCTCCTCAATCAGAGTCTCGACCGACACCTTCGTGCTACGAACCAAAGAATTTGTTTGTCTCAATGGGGCTTTCCATATATGTATGGACTAAATCCACAACTCAAACCTGAGGCACGGTAGAAGATGGTTAGGTCAATGTAGATGGCCCAACTCTGCCAGAAGAAGTAGATGGAGCTGGTGATGGCGATTTGAATTAGAGTGGTTTGCTCTAATGCTCTGGCTCCTTCTTAGGTAACTCATGGTGAAGGGTCTCATCCCTCTGATACCTCTAAGCTATCTCCTCTGTTCTAGAGACTCTGACGGCCCTCCTCCTAGTGAACAGCTTGCGTTCCAGGAAAGTTGGTTGAATGATCTAGCGGTCCTCTCTCATAATTACTCAAACATACCACAATAAGTAGGTCACCACTCCACTAGGCCTGACATTACTTTGATAAACTCAATATGAAGGACATGTAATGGGCGATGTTTGGAACTCGACCCTTGTGGAAGCACATCAAAATAAAGAGCTCGAGATGCTAGACCTAATTCCAGCTCTTACCAAGAAAGGATAGTGCCTCCTATCAACTTCTGCATGCAAAAGTAGGTAAAATTCCTGATGTAGGTGGCCGACGACTCATGCGGTGTGTATGCTCCTACTGGATCACTGTTGATCTCCCTCCAAAATTATGGTAGCTGGCTCATATGAAAACTCTCCATCCTAGCTGCATTTCTAGTTGTCCATCCAAACACACCCTAATACTATCTAAAGTGATCTCATAGCCTATCCCTTCTACTGAGAATCTCAAGTAAAAAGTGTCTCTCATAGGCATGTACTAGAAAGATACTAGAAACTCTACAGTGGCATGTTTGTTAGTGGAATAATGGATATCTAGATACCTTAACACCCAATCGAATGAGCAATGTCTCAAACTCAGTCGAGCAAATTGGCTTCAATCAATAACTACATCTCTATCACGAGGTTGGGCATCTGTTCTCTGGTTAAGTAATATATATAAGCCAAAGTGTACTCTCTAGGAGCCATCAGATGCGTTAAAAATTGATGGAATTAGGAAGAATTTGTCTGGGGCTCATGGTGTGCGCGACCCCTGTGTCATGTGTGACCTCTTGTGCACGGAAAACCTGCAAACCTTTGCATTTTGAAATTTGTAGTTGCAATGGCAGATGGAGAAGTTTACGGGCTATGACAACTCTGCAACTGATGATCAGGGAGTTTCTACTTGTTGTGCATGTGATGGCAACACCAGGCGGCATTTATCAAATGGAAGGCGGCGAGTGCTTCTTCTTCGGTGCATGATAGTAATTTTGGATTTATAAAAAGTGAATGTTGTGCCACATGTATGCTTTTATCTTAAATTTGAGATTGCGTGCAACACTCCTCGGTCACGCGACCGGTCTATTTCTCTTTCGCATGATCATTTAATTAGCAGTTATTTATTGACCAGTCAAGTCGCATGTGCAGCCAGTGATCTTTTACGTTCGGGCATCTGACATGCATAAATTTTTTTGCACAACCCCACACTTAAGCTTAACATGGTAAAGTGGGTTAGACAAACTAAAAAAGTCAGTAAAACTATCTAAACTCAAATAAATAAAAATGAAATTAAACTGTGAAAATTAAAATCGAGTTGCCTCTCGACAAGCCTTTCCCAACTGAATATCTGCGAGCTCAAAATTGTTTTTCCTATTTTACTCTTGTGCTTTCTTGATTGAAAGTTGCGGTGATGATTGCAAGCACTCGTCATTATGTCGAACTCCTTTTGGAGACGTTGCATGAACATTGGAGGAGGATCCTTCTTCTGCAAATTTTGTGATGAAGGGGCAGTTGTATAATTTATCACTGTGGTCCTTCATGAGGAAGCACTTTTGGGTTTAAGTTTTTTGAATCCATGTTGACTATCTTTTGATAAAAATACATCCTTTTGATGCTCTGGATTTATATTTTGTTTAGCCTGCACAATTGAAGATAACAACTTAAAACATTCAGGCATGTGTATAGGATTCTCAGTCTTACCTTACAAAACTATGGCCATGGTTGACGGCTGTGTTGGGAACTCTTCTAGCTTCTCCTTGTCAAACTTCATGAATAGCTCTCTGGTATTTTGATCCTCCATATCTTTGGAGCTTACTCCTTCAAAATTTGACTTCCATATAGGAGTTTTAAGATGATCATGATTATCACCTCATCGTGAACTCCATGGATAGTGTACCACTAGCCACATAAATCTTAGTCCATGTTGTTTCTATGAATGGGCATCCAATAATGATGGGTTACATTTTAAGAAACGATCTTCCTCCATATTTGGCATGTATATATATGCAGGAAAACTCATATTCTCAACCTATATATTTTTAATAATCCCTAACAAGCAAGTGTTAGAGCGATCAGCAAGTGATATGATGATCTTAGTATTTTTCAATGATCCTCAGTTGAAAAACCAGCAGCCACGTATCACCCTATAAATCGAGTTGCACCAAACTCAGAGAAATTCATCTTCTTAAATACCCTCAAAACAAAATTAAAGCACAGGATAATTGGTCATAAGCTTTCGACATATTTATCTTTACCATGATGTTGCCCCCATACCATTTATCAATGTTGTGTACAATTTCTTGAGCTAGCGTAATGCTTTCATGTATATTTCTTCTGGTCACGAAGGCCGACTATTTTGTAACAATCAGTCGAGACAGCAGTGGGTGAAGATGGTTATTCAAGAGTTTGGAGATAATCTTATGAACTACATTGCACAAACTAACCAGTCTTAAATCCCCCAGAGACCTCAGAATCTTAAGTTAGGAACCAAAATTATATGAGTTGAAGATACTGATTTAGATAGGTAGCTTCCAAGTTTGAAGAACCATTTGACCGCAGCAAGGAGCTCCTCTCCCATTAGACTCTAACAATAACTATAGAATAAGCTTTTGAATCCGTCTGGCCCGAACCCGCTAGTCGGATTGATGCTCCAAAAAGCTTTCCTTATTTCCTCAAATGAGGAAATACTAGATAGCAAATCATTATCCTCTTAAAAAATCACTTTCAAGAGATGGCTAGGGAATCTAGGTCTACATGACTCACTTCGGGGCCTAGCAGGGATTTGAAATGAGCCATAGTTACTAATCTGATATCATCCCTCTCATCCGGCCACTTCTCGTTTGGTAATTTGATGTTAACTCAGGACTGACTCACTCGATCTTCATGGTTAATTGAAAAACTTTTGAGTTGTTGTCTCCAACATTGAGTCAATTCAATCGACTCTTCTCCTTTAACAACTTATATTTAGATCACAATTTCACAGCTAGATTTGAGTGAGCCGATATTAAATCACGTTCTCCTTCTTTTGACCAGCCGTTTAAAACCATCGTATCTAATTCATCTATCTCTTTTTGAAGAGATTCAGTTTGGCAGTCTAGATCATCCAAGACTCGCTAGTTCCAATCTCGGATGATCCCCCTTTAAAGCCTTGAGATTCTCTTTGAAATTAATTAAAAGATTTACATACATTTCTTTCTTTCATGACGACGAGACTACATGCGTGAAATCGGCATGGCTGGTCCATATTGCATGGAAACTGAAAAATGTCTTGCAATGTAGTTGAAGCCCACTTAGGTCTGGTAGTGGGGCGATGACATAGGGGTTTAGCAGCATTCTAATCAAGTACTTATATACTCGATGCCACCCTTGCCGATTGTTGCATAAAAAAAAAGACTTCCTCAAAAGTCTGATATCCACCAGACCCAAGGCATGAATGAAATCTATAAAATTGTGCATGCTTCGGTCATCCTGACGAGTAGCAGTCCTGTTCTCTGATAATTTTGTAATTACGTTAAAATCTCTCATGAGAACCCTAGAGTTTTGGAGCAAGGCCTCATATTGAAGCAGCATAGACCGCAGTCTTCCCCTTGCATGTCTTGAGCAGAAGGAGTACACGCAAGTTCAATGAATGGAAATCCCTATAGATATAAAATCAATAGAAGTCGTGACAGGTTGATCGAATATGTCTTTGATAGACACCTCCAAAGCATCTTTCTATAGAAGCCAGATGTGACTATTAGTTGAATGGTCACTAAAAATTTTGGGGTATCCAAGCTTTCTACCCAGATGATGTAACTTGTGCTCCTAAGATTCTGGACCTAAAATCCAAGTGAAACAATGATCATATAAAAAATAATAATGTGAGCCATATATTTTTATTAATAAATTATCGGTGTTGTTCTTACACCTTCTCTAAAAAGTTTATTACAAATACGTTTCTTTCATGAAACCGGTAAGATTTGATAGTATTTTAAAGATCATCATCACTCTCGTTGTCCAGTTTGATAAATGTTGCATGTTGAAGAATTTGATGAACTCCTCATAGCCACAAGTTGTGTGCGATAAGAATATCAAAAGCTTTGTAAAGTTAGCATGTTTGTAAATATAATCTTTGAATATACAATTATTGTATGTATTGGATGGTAATCAAGTTTCATGTTACTTATTATTATTATTTATTTTTTTTTGAATTTTATTTTATTATTAAAATAGATAGATAATACAAGCATAGGAGAGCAACGGCCAGAGGGATGGCACCCAGTCTGGCCGAAACACCTACCCATCAGAATACATTACAAAATGCTACGCACGCCTAACAGACATGACCCGAATCCCGTCCCACTGAACCGCCGCGCGTACCTCCGAGGAGAAAGGCTGCAAGGA
>NQLW01000210.1:66562-82520 GCA_002312845.1 Kalanchoe fedtschenkoi
AACCTGATTTACCTCTCCCGAAGAACACCCAAGGGCCGAGTCATCCACCGACAGCATTCTTCGATACATGGTGGCCTGCGCCTGCCTCTTTCCTTGTTCAAACATCCGTAGCATACAGTCCTCAATACTATCCTGCATTCGTTGAAAGAATGATGATTGCACTGCCATAGTGCAAACAATCATAGGAAGCTCCATTGTCTGAACACATGGCGGGTCACCCGCGACTTCTCTCTGACTACTTGTGTCTTCCCTGGTTATCCTCAGCTTCTCAGAATGAACCGGCTCCATGACCTGAGGTGACTCCACCTGAGTCTGGATAATCACCTCTGACGAGCCAAGCAAGATCTCCCTAGACTCGTATTCCTTTTCATAATTTCCGCGGCTGATTGGCTGAGGTACCTGACCCAAAACAGCACCTTCCACCCTAGATTTTACCTCATCCCCTTTCCCCTTGACTTTTCCTTCCTTCCCCTGGTGGATATGTAAACCTGATCGTGGCTCTTTCCTCCTCCTCTGAACAACAGTCCAATCGTCCTCCTGACACTTGCTTTCCCCAGGAATCTGTCCCAAATGATCTGAGGTCTTGGGGGTCTTACCTCTTCCAACACTTGGGTGACTGGAACTAATAGGCTGAGACGCGGGGGCATTCTGAGACTTCCTACACTCCGCCAAAGAATCTGTCACAATGCTTTAAGGTGAAGTGATATAGAATTCCTTTATTTCACTTCATAGCGCACGAGGGAACAAATTTGTGAAGGATGACTTCACGAGGTATGCTTACTAGCCGGAAATGGTCGAGCGGATAAAGACAGTAGAGTTCATGGAGCTGTACAAGTGGAACTAGAAAAATCAGCTTGGCACCACCAGCAGGAGAGGACCCGCGTCCCATCACTTCAAGTTGAAGCCAACTCACTCACACGCGAAGGGTCTGGTGAAGTGTCTCTATCTTAGCTACCTTCTAATTTCTATTTCAATTAGTTTTACCTTCAAAACTAATATTTGAAAATATTATT
The DNA here is from genome assembly GCA_002312845.1 of Kalanchoe fedtschenkoi. Taxonomy (NCBI): domain Eukaryota; kingdom Viridiplantae; phylum Streptophyta; class Magnoliopsida; order Saxifragales; family Crassulaceae; genus Kalanchoe; species Kalanchoe fedtschenkoi. The sequence goes on from NQLW01000210.1 coordinate 67,576, forward strand.
GTCAATGACGAGGATCTTGTTGGGGAAAGAGTCCGACCCTTCCGACATCTGTAAGGCGATTAAGACGGGAAAGAGGAAGGATAGCCAAATGTAGAACCAAATTTTGTAAGTTTAAAAGGTTTATGTTTATAAGTTAATACTTAGGAAATAGGACTCTGGAATACATCAAAAACAACATTAGAGAACGTCCCAAAACCAGTGGCAAAGGCCTTGGTTGTCATTGCTAAACTTTAGGCAACAACTTTTCCTCACAACATGCGATATGCTTCCATATTCCCTAAGTCAACAATATTCACCTAAGATAACGGTTTGTCCGGGTCGAGCAAGGTGGAGACTAAGACAACAATATTTATAGGCAACAATTTCCAATTGTTGTCTTTTAATTTTTATATGTTACCTGTTTTAATTTTTTTTGTCATCTATTATTTATTAGGCAATTAAATTTTACTGTTGCCTTTTGTGCAAGGACATAATTGTCATAAAAGACAACTTTTATTTTTAAATAGTACCTATATTTTTTGTCAAATAAAATAATTCACACAAACTGAAATTTAAATATTCAGATTGTATTATAAGTTAAGTATACACTTCAAAGTATACATGAAAATTTTATGCAAAACATATGCTCACTCGTTTAAAGTCTTAAGATGATGAGATTCGCACGCGAGAATTTCTCGAGCCAACCCTTCATGAGACTTGGGATCACTATCTTCAATTCAAAGTCCTGGACGTAGATGAAGAACTTTCGAGCACGGCGCTTCTCAAATAAGCCCATTAGCGGGGATTTCATCGCCTCAACATCAGTACCTTGTAAATCTACAATATCCAGCAGCTTTCAAGTAACCAATCTACAATTGAAAACAAAGGAAATCAAACTAGAAAATACCCATTTGAATAGCTAGTACTAACTGCAACCAACCTTTCCATTGTTATACACAAAGCTTCCATCCACATCTTGAAATTCAGATACTTGGTAGCATCAGTGCCGATCAGAACTCGTACCAGCATCCCATTAGCCATATTGAAATTGAAAACTAAGTAGATAATAGAAACAAAAACATATCCTTCTCAGCAACAAGATAACAGAGTAAACTTAACACCAAATTGTCCAATCATGCTCACATCCGTAAAATGATCTGCTCCATAACAAGTATAAAATGAACATGCTTACACATTGAATCCAGATAGAAAATGCAACCATAACAACTGCATATACGATTTCCAAACATTATACCTGATGATCAAAGAAATGCAGAGAAAAGTCAAGGAGAAGAATAGTAGATGATTAAAGAAGAACAAAAAAAGAGAAAAATTCATTTGACATCCAACATATTATGTCGATAAGGAGAAGGACAATAGTCAAGAAAAACAACATGTTATATCATTTGATGTCCAGAATGATCAAAGAAGGACAACAACCAAGGAGAAGAAAAACACAAAAACAAAAGCGGAGAATAACATAAAAAAATATGTACTATTGTAGAGACTTCTTGTAAAGAAGCAATCTACACAGTGACCTTACATCTTTAGATACTGCTCAATTTTCACTTTCATCAAAAGGCCAGTTTTTTGAACTTCATCAATTGCTTTCTCTCCATTCTCTTATTAATGTCTATAGTAATCCCAATATAAGGAAATCATAAATAAGATGTCGTGGTTGGGTCACGATTTAAATACAATGCACAAGAAATGCTTTGAAAATGCATAACCTTAAGGGAGCTGATACAACAAAGGGGCAAAAAAAAATGCAGACTTTAAATTACAAAATTGATAAGATATTGGTTGAGTAGGAAGAACTGATTCATCTACGCAAGCAACTTCATTGTCCATGAAGTGACTGAAATCATTACTTGTGCATGATGTAGACGGATTTGAGAATCATCTTCATCAATCAAATCTAGAGATAAAATCCAAAAAGGCTCTGAACTACCACCGTTTACCCAATTGTGATCCAAACTATCACAATTTCAAAAAGGGTGTGATGAAAAAAAAAACTGAACTAATTTTATAAACTAAAATTTACCATTACATTCCTAAACTAATATTATTATTAGAATTAGATTTGTGTGCGAAAATTACGTCGTTTGGTTATCAAAATAAATAATATCATTTTGTGCACATAAAGAAAATGACGTATTTTCATACTCGATCATTCATAATTCTCAACAAATTTAATAAAATCCATTATATTTAAGAAATAAAACAAACTGATCTTAAACATCATTCAACAAGACACTGAGGTGCTCCCAGCAAACAACCTTATGAAGGAATGTCCCACCAATACTGAGAAGAGATTGGAGGTGTGCTCTCCAGAGAAATGTTCTGAGTCTATTGTCTGTTTGGGGAATAACATGATACTCGAACAACCCCTTCCACCTCTCAAAAAATGTCATTCTTTTAGACAGATTGGAGAGAATGTGACTTCAAAGCATGGAAGCCTTTTCCCTCTGGAAAGGAGCAGCTCCATGAATAGCTTGCAGGACATGTGCTTTGACCGGACCATTGAATTCATTCATGAAGGATTTATGCACATCCACAAAATTAGAGAAAAAGCTAAAAAGAACAGGGAACAAATTATTAAAGGGAAGGGTATTAGGGAGAGTGAAGGGCACAATCAAGTGTTAAGCACGAACATTGGAATTTCAGGGAATACCGATATTAATGAATATGCTTCACAGGTTCCTGAGACTCAACTTACTCTGCAAACAGTAGAAGATCCTAGTGGCAAAAGCAAAAAACCAAAAACCAGGAAGGAACAATTTTCTGTGGACAGAAGGCCCTTGACAAGAGCCATTAAAAGACAACAAAACCAAGTTTCCCAATGAATGTCATTATTTGGAATGCTAGAGGTGCGTGTAACCAAGATACTAAGTATCACCTGAAATATTTGATTTCAAAGTATAAGCCTATGTGTGTTTGTATTTTGGAGCCTAAGGCTTCTCTCAGGAAGATCAACTCTTTGAGTAGGAAGCTGGGGTTCCAATCCTGTGACTTTGACCCCCAGATCAATCATCAAGTTGAAACCTTTTGGACCTCAGAGATTAGCCTTTCAAAGTTTCATTCAGATGACCAAGTAGTTTCTTTTGAGGCTGTTCATACTGTCTCCTGTAAAAAGATTTTTCTGAGTTTCATTTACGCTGCTTGCTCTAAGCATGCCAGGAGAAGGATTTGGGATGTTCTGCTCAGCCATAATGCCAACATTAAGGAGCCCTGGCTTATAGGAGGAGATTTTAATGTTATTTCCTCTTGGAATGAGAAAAAGGGAGGGAGACAGTTGGATGATGGTAGTATGTTGGAATTTAATTCCTTTATTGTTCAGTCAGGTTTGACTGATCTTTCTTCCTCTGATTCCAGGTTATCATGGTCTAACAATCAACAAGGTAGTAGAAGGATCTTCAAAAAGCTGGATAGGATCTTCATTAATTCAGAGGCTCTTCCCAGTTTGCCTAGGATCAACACCAACTATCTTCCTAGAGTACAATCGGACCACATGCCCATCTTGGTTTCTCTAGAGCCAACTGACACTTTTAAATCTTCCTTTAAATTTCAAAGGATGTGGGCTGACCATGTTGATTTCCAGGGAATAGTGGAGACAAGCTGGGAAGAAGTATCTCACTTAAATGGCCTTGTCAATCTCCAATTAAAGCTTAAGCATCTCAGGAAGGTTTTGGCCTCTTGGAACCGAAGCTCTTTTGGTAATGTTGATAGAAGAATTGAGGAACATCTTTCTAATATCCAGCAGTTGGATGAAGAGCTAACCAAAGGGTGGGATGATAAAACCTTTTCTGACCTGCAAACAGAGAAAGATCAGCTGACCTCTTGGCAAAATAGAAAATATCCTCTTCTTGAAGATAAAGCTAGATTGCATTGGCTAAAGGAAGGTGACAGGAATTCAAAAATCTTTCATGCTGCTATAAGAGATAATGGGAGAAGGAGCAAAATCAAAATCAAACTAGCGGATGGTTCTTATTCAGAAGATCCTAAAGTTATTGGGGAGATGGTTGTAGAGTATTTCTCTGATCTGTTTAAAGGCAATAGATATATGCATAATCAGTCTCTTTTTGATCGTGTCCCTAATCTGATTTCTGACACAGATAATGAGAATCTCATCAAATTTCCAGATGCTAAAGAAGTCAGACAAGCAGTGTTTGATTTAAATCCAGTTAGTGCCCCTGGTCCTGATGGTTTCGGTGGCAGTTTTTACCAGACCTGTTGGAATATTGTTGGTAAGGATGTAGTTAAAGCTGTTCACCAATTTTGGAGACCTGGTAACATGTTACCTAAAGGAATTTCTAATGCTCATATGTGCCTTATTCCTAAAGTTAGAAATGCCAATTCTTTGAAAGACTTAAGACCCATCAGTCTTTGTAACTTTAGTTATAAAATTATATCTAAGATCTTGACTTTCAGAATTACCAGTATTCTTCCAAAAATTATTTCCCCAGAGCAGGCTGGTTTTGTAAAGGACATGAGCATTCTGGAGAATATTGCTCTATCTCATGAGCTTGTCCGAGATCTGAACAAAAAGGTCAAGGGTAATAACCTGTTGTTAAAACTTGATTTATCTAAAGCATATGATAGAGTGAAATGGGCATTTCTTCATGAATCTTTGAGAGCCTTTGGATTTCATGAAACCTGGATTGACTTGATTTTCAGGCTTCATAATAACTGTTGGTTTTCTTGTAAGATTCAGGGATCAACTCATGGTTTTGTTAAAGCTGATTGCGGTCTCAGACAAGATGACCCTCTGTCTCCAGCTCTTTTTTTCATTATGATGGATGTTTTTAGCAGAAATCTTAAATCTTTGATAGAGCATCAGGTTATAGCTCCCTTCTTTTAAAACAGAAGGGTTAAATCAGTGTCTCATCTTTTATTTGCGGATGATGTCTTAATCTTTACCAATGCTGCTAGTATATCTGTGAGACAGTTACAGAACCTAATTGATTCCTTCTGCAAAGCCTCTGGTCAGTTAGTTAATATGGAGAAGAGCAGGTTCTACATCTCTACCAAGCTTCCTGCTAACCATGCCAGGAGGCTTACCCTGATTATTGGATGTCCAAAAGGATCCCTGCCTGCTACCTATCTGGGTGTCCCTATGTTCCAAGGTAGAGCTAAAGCTGAAATTTTTTATTATATTCTGGAAAAGTTCCAAAGGAAAATTTCTGGATGGAGGACAAAACTGTTGTCTTGGGGGGGGGGGGGTAAAGTTACATCTTCAGTCCTGCAAGCTATTCCAGTGTACTCCCTGTCTGTCCTCCCCGTGCCTAGCAAGTCCATTAAAAAGATGGATAAATTGATTAAGGACTTTCTTTGGAACAATGGAGACCAAAAGAGATTTCATTGGGTGTCCTGGTCCAAAGTTACTAGACCTGTCACTGATGGAGGTCTGAATTTACAGGACCTCACTCAAAAGAGCTTTGTGTTAAAAGGCAAATTGGCTTGGAGTCTGATGAACAACAATTCCTTGTGGGCTCAGTTTATGAACAAAAAGTATAATGGTCATCAAGCCTTCACCCTGGAATCCAAAATTTGGAATGAGTTATCCCCTATAATTGAATCTGTCAAGGCAGACAGCTTCTGGAAAATTGGAGAAGGAAAAATTAAATTTTGGCATCAAAAATGGTGGCCAATGGATATTGAGTCTATTGATTCTGAATTCTGTACAGAGGAAAATCTTGAAGACATTTGGAATGATACAATCAAGAAGGAATTCTGTATTTCCAAGTTGCCTATCTCCTTACAAGATTTTGCCAGAACTATTTATATTTCAGACAATGCAGATGAGCTAATTTGGAAACATTCCATTGATGGAACTTTCTCCACTTCTAGTTTCAGGCACAAGCATTTTCCATCTTCTAAGGACTTGGAATGGTGGACGAAGTTCTGGCAGTAGTGGATTCCCACTAAATGTAGCTGTTTCATGTGGAAATGCTTTCACAATGCTATTCCAGTTGACACAAACATCCAGAGAGCTCAGGTCCAATTAGCTTCCAAATGTCTCTGCTGCAAAAATAGTAAACAGGAAAGTTTAGATCACCTGCTCATTACTAGTGATGCTTCTAAAACAATATGGAGATATTTGGAAGGTATTTTCAATGTTCAAGGTTCTTGCAGTTCCTTTGTTCAATCAGCCCAAAAATGGATTAAAAATACTTCTACTGAATCTCAATTTGGGTGTCTGAAAATTATGGCTTTTGTATTCACTACTTGGGAGATCTGGTTGTGGAGGAATTACAACAAATTTGAGGAGTCAGAAGATAGCAGGTGTATACTACCTAGAATTCTTTATCAAATGCAACAATTCTCTAGGATTCTTTCTCCTGAAAGACCTGCAAAATGGATAGAATGCTTATCAATGCAATGCTGCCATATCTCTGTTATCCCTCCTAAGCTCAAAAAACATAGTTGGGTAAAATGGATTCCCAACAGAGATGGCATTGCTCTCAACATCCATGGGAAGGTTACAGATTATGGTGCGCATGGTGGAGGTATTTTCCGGGATAAAAATGGTAAATTCTTGAAGGGTTTCAGCTTTTGTCTTTGGGATTATAGTGATCTGCTCCAACCTGGCTTCACTGCTCTAGAGCTGGGATTTAATATAGCCGTTCTATACAACATTCATATTAAAGTGGTTCAGAGTGAGGAACCTGTCATCATTAACTTTGTCAATGGAAGGGGCAAACCCCCCTGGAGATGCTTGGATGTCACTCGCCGAATTGGCCGCTGTGATATCGAGCAGTGAGTATGGCAACTAAGGAGGCGAATGAGGACCTCAAGTTGTTTTCCCAGTGTTCCCAGTGTCACCCGGTGACGATAAGGCTCTTATCGGAGGACCGCCAGGGCTTGCCGAGATTGAAGAGAAGGTAGCCGCTGCAGTCGCCTAGTCGCTGCTGGTGCCGGGCGTGCGTGCCTCAGGGCGTTTTTAGGGTCCGTTAGGTCCTGTTTGGTTTGTTGCCTTTTTTCGGTTCTAGCCTAATGAGTTGTTTTCTTGTAATGCCTTCTTTTTAATAAAATTCCGGGGGATCGTCCCTGTTTTTTTAAAAAAAAAAAAAAATGAGGCCATTTTTTTCATCGCACTTTTTTTGAAAATCATTGTAGTTCAAATCGTAATTGGGTAAGTGGTGATAATTCAGAGCATTTTTAGATTTTTCTCCTCAAATCTATTGCATTGTGAGGCAAAAATCGGTTGATGAACTTAATGGTACGACAAAGTTAAAATGAAAGAGGAATGAGCTTTTTACGCATTAAGCCTGAGAACCTCAAAACCATCAAGCAACCAAATCACTAGACATTGTGACAGCCAACCGATAAGCCACTGGTCCGACCGCTGTAGCCGCATTGGTGATGGAACAGCAGCAACACGTCCAAGATTCCCCCTCAGTTCCAATCGCCACAGATCCGCCCTTTGCCTGATCCTGTCGCCACCTTTTCTGACGTAAAAGTTAGTCATGCACTCGAGCTGCTTCTTTGGATCAGCAAGGGAAGCCACCGGGATAACTAGCAGCAGCTTCGCCTTGTTGAACCATAAGATCCATAGCAGCACCTAGTTATAATCCCCCGGAGCAGACACAGCCTGCCTTATTAAAAGTTAGTTTTGCACAGGGCCTATCTTGACATTTTAGAGGCCAGTGCAAAACTAACTCTAAATTATTAATTAGTAATATTAATTTTATAAAAAGAAAGATGGTGGTCTCTATTTTATTAAATAAGAAGCAAAAATTATGCTTCATGACAATTACACGAATGGAATGGGACATGTACTTGACTTCTAAATGCATGTTGAAAACTGGAATAATACAAACATAAAAGTGCAATATTTACGAAACAACAACATAGTAGATATACAAAAAACCTATTTGAATAATAACGATGATCTCTAATTTTTTGAAACAAGGCCCTCAATCTAATCTTCGTATACAACTTTCTCCCAACGGTCATTTTTAATTGCTAGCAGCGCCAATCCTTTAAGTCCATTCTGTGATATTGAAAATCACAGATAAAAATTCAATAATTTTAATTTAGAAAAATTTCTTTCCGTAGACACAACAGTCATGGAATAGTGAGTAGTATTGTATAAGCAATAAATGTATTAGGAAAACAATTCATATATTTCAGAAATTGTAAAATATGAATGGCACGTAAGCAATTCAATTCCATATACAACTTATTAGCATCAATATCCATTACAATCACCGTTTTTAAGTGCAACTTCTAAGGCATCACAGGAAGACTTTCAAACACACGTCATCCAATGCATTTAACTTTGTAGAAGTAGATAAAAATTCAAATATTTTTTCATAATCTTCTCATTGCTCAAATCTCCTAAAAGTAACTAATAGCTTGATCAACTATATACAAGAAGTAATTAACTCTAAATGTATATTCGGGATACTGTTATTCAACCAATGGTTCATCATGTGAATTTTCATCATAATGTTTTTTCTTCGTATTTGATGCCTATGAGGAAATAATGGATCAATATCTAACTCAATGGCAATTTTTTTAGATTGTTCGATTGCATTATAAAAACCAACATCCCTATGTCTCTTAAAAAAATTAATCTTTTAATTATATCAATAAGCTTATCTACAGACCGTAGGCTCTTACTAACTGAATTCACATAATTTAACATGCCATACCATATTACTATAGCCACTAAAAATTCAAATCTCCAAGTTCATTTTCAGTTGATGATTTTGCTTCACTTTTTATTTTAGAGTCATAGTTATTTTCAGACACTTGAAGTAAAGCCTCTCTTATCTCCATAATTCGAAACCTAATTGCTCTAACACTATCACCACGACTCTCCGATGATAACCTTTCACATCCAATGTTGTATTAATGTTTTCACTCTCTAAAAAAGCTTGTGATTCTTTCACAACAAATTTATTAAGAGCTCCTTGTTGAGATTTGATTAATTTTTCTACCTATTTTTTTATTTCTCATTACGTGACTCAAATTTTCTAATTCTAGAAGACATATCTAACAGAAAATAAAAATAAAATAATGAGCAAATAAACTACAATCAACCTATCTCCATCCTCCAATCTCAGTAAATGTGAATCTGATATAAAAACATAAATTTAAAAATTAGATACTCAAGCCGACAATAACATTAACAAAGCATATGTTAAGCTCAAGCAAAAAAAAACTCCAATATCCAGGTTCAGCAAGCACACAAATTAAAAAAATTAATAGACCAAGTTCATTTACTTGATTGAAGAGCCTATGAATCTGAAAACGAGACAAGCAGGAAGTCGCGACAAAAACATAAAAGAGCCAAGATGTATCCTGCAACCGCACTCGGAAATCGAAAAATTCAGCTTGAAACCGCAATCAACTCGAGCTCGGCAACTCACAATCTCAGTGAAAGGTGAAATAATTGAGTCTCGTGAGTCGTCGATCTCGTTTGTAGTTTATTGTCTGTCGTCTATCGTTCGATAGATTGTCTTGTTTAAGATTTGCAGTTTGCTTTTTACTTTTGTTCGATTGAGAAAAAAATAAAAGAGATAGGGTTATTTTTTAATAAAAATTTGAGGCCTGTATTAAAGAATTTCATGCCTTTTTTATTAGAGGCCCGATGCAAATGTCCACTTACACTTTTAACTCGGCCGGGCCTGGTTCCTCTCTTTCGCCAAATCTGGGCAAATCCAAACCCACTGTTGTGCCAAAAAGTAGTATTATTTCACTGTCGAAATCAAGATTCTAACACTGAGCCACGCGTGAGCAATCACCATTCGCCACACATCGATGCTGCTCTTGTATGTCACTCCGGTCATGCCTCAAGCGATGGTCATCTTTCTTTCCATAATGTTACGGATTGTGATAATATTTTTGGATTGGATTCTCAATTTTTTTGTGGGCAACTATAAGCAATTGGGTGGGGAGAAACACTACCAAAATTTGGACGTTTACCGTTTAACATTTACCGGTTAAAAAATAACCGATAAATTGTTATCGGTTAACGTATCGTTGTAATTGTCGGTTAAAAATTGCATCGGTTAAATTGGCCGTTATATTATCGGTTAAATTATTATCGGTTAAATTTTTGGTTGCTTGGGCATTGGCGGGGAAAATTGAAAATGTATGTAACCGGTAGCCTAACCGGTAGGCTTGCCGGTTACCGGCTGGTTCAATCCAGCCGGTAAAATGCGAACCGGTCCGTCCACTACAACCCCAAATAAACCATAAATACACCCAAAAATACCCCAAATAAACCTTATAATACACCCAAAAATCTCTTGAATAATTCATGTAAACAGAAAATTAAAATTTAATTATTCTTTATTTGGTTCCCACCTTTTTTATTTTGCATAGAACACAATTTATATTACTAAACAAAATAAATTTCTAATTATACATCTTTGTACTATAATTTATTCTCATCCCACGAAAAAGTAATGCACTGAATTGTTGCAGTTTGAATTGTCATTTCCCACAGAAAAAGTAATGCAGTGAATTGTTGCAGTTTGAATTGTCATTTCCCACAGAAAAGTAATGCACTGAATTGTTGCAGTTTGAATTGTCATTTCATTGTTGACAAGTCTTATGACACAGAAGTGTCATCATGTCATCCACCCCCCTTCAATGCTTTCCACATGCAAACTCTCCACGTCTTAGTCTTCCACACCAACCATTACCCCCACCCACAAGTTTCATACTATACTATGTATGTCATGCACACAAGTACATGATCTTCACTCCCAAACCTTTTCGCCTTCTCTCCCATATTACTCCCCCACATTACTAAGTGTCTCTTCTTCAATTCATTCCATAAGCCTAATATGTCGTCATCTGGAAAATCTCAAAAGAAAAAAGGTATGTTTTCGAGATTTAGGCCCAAAGTTGTTCGCGAAACGGGTCCTCCTCAAAGACAATAGACCACCCCATGTCAACCTCATGAAGATCCACCATCAACCATCCCTTCCCAAAATACATCACGACCAGTTACATCTCAACATACACCACCAACTATCCCTTCGGAAGTTCACGGTGCTCCAGCATATGGTTATTCCTATGCACCTATACCGTTTGTGAACATGTTCCCTTTGATTTATGAAAATGTTTACAGACCCACATTTCCAGAGCAACCAGAAATTCCTACTGATACTCAACAGTCTCAATAACCAAGCCCTCCTATATACCAACAATTTGAGCCATTCATGCACCCAGCACTGATGAGGTCGTCGTCATCCGGTACTCCTTCTCATATGGATTTTGGTTCTCCTTCACAGCAGGGGCAGCAGGTCGCCGGAGAACGTACTGTATTTCATTCACAACCACGGCGACGGGGTTCCACGTCACAGCCTTATGCCGCCGGGAATGAGCAGGACTCCGAAACTAGTAGCGGAGAGGAAGAAGAAGATGATCAAAACAGTAATGTGCGAAACGCATCCGAGGAAGAGTCGCTAGCACCAAGTGATGATGCATGTTTCGTCCCTGAAGACGTGCGATTCAAAGCCGGAAGAATAATGCCACGAGGAAGAACATACATCAAGCCCAAAGGAAAAAGCTCGTAAGTAATAAATTATTATCGGAATTAATTCATAACATACAGACAGGATTTTTTTTTCACGCATGCATGTTTCAATAAAATAATTATTTTAAATTATTTTAATTACTAATGCAATATGTGTTGATATATATACAGCTTTAACCCACCAAATGTGTCAAAACGTATGCGAACCGAACTTCTTTTTGGGAATTGGAATGGTCCTTATATGACATATCAAACTGCTCTACGTGAGGATAGAGATACATGGTGGAAGTTATTCCAGGTATATGCTACTAAAATTTTGTAAATTTTATATACTAAAGAAAATACACCAACTAACCGGAAGTTGATAAATTTGTTTGAAATGATGCAGGCAAAATATATGTGGAAGAAAAGTCGAGACTGGAAAGTGAGGCGCAACTATAAGAATAAAATGTGTAAAATTATATCTGACGCGTTCTATCAAGGGAGGAAGAAGCACCTCAACGATCCGAGTGCATGGAAACTACCAGAGTTTGTTAGAATGGAGCATTCCGAGGCTATCTTGAACAAAATGAGGAATGATGAAGGTTATCTGAAACGATCTCAAAGAGCACAACAAAATGCACGGGGGAGAACTCATGACCCGTACACCCATCATTTGGGTTCACAGCCTGCCCATATTGCATATGCAAAACAACAGTCCGGAAGTCAAGAGATAATTACTCCAAATGAGTTTTATAAATATACACATACAGACAGGAGGACTGGGGTAATTAATCCAGAAGCGCTAAAGAAAGCGGTAATTAACCTAATATAATTATTCATTTGGAAATCTTTTCTTAGTCATGTATTGTTTATGAGAGAACTGACACGTTTATTTTTATTTTTAAAATTTAACGTACAGGAAGAAATGGAAATGACTGTGGCTATGCTGAGTGACGCCGATCCAATTTTTGCTTCTCTGCATCCAATTGCACAGCAAATGCAGATTTGGCCATCAATCCATGGAACAGAAGGAAGCTCTAATGAGTACAGAGGTTTGGGCACTCAAGCTGATTATTTCCTTGACAAATATGGTAATGGTGGATCTTACAGCTCAGGAGAATCTTCCACTGGGACATCGGCACGACGACCACATGCAGCACAACAGACAGCACAGCAGCAAGCTGATATCAATGCACAAATTACCGCACAAGTGGAGCCCGCAGTCAAAGCTCACATGGACACACTGCACAATCAGGATATTGCAGCACAAATTCAACGTGTTGTTGAAGCTCAAATGAATACGCAATTTCGCAACGAGTTGAATCCTGACATTGCATCACTAGTGGAAGAGAGGATTCAGGCCCAAATGTCAGATTTACGAGACCAATTGAAGACGGATATATATGCGCACTTCAACATAGCCGCACGTTCCAATGTGTCATCGCGACGATCACCTCACTAAATCTCATGAATCTATCTCATGAATCACTAGATGTTCCAATGTTGTAGCTCGAATAATTTTATATCTAAATAAAGATCGTGGTTAGCTATTTTCCCATAAAAATACTTATACAAATACTTATAAAGTGAATAATAACAAAAAATTATTTTCCCAACTAAAACATCCACCAATTACGTAAATTTAACTACCTAAAATTAATGGAACACAAAAATAAATTTTCAAACCAACTGAATTAAAGGTCAAAATAATTATTCAAAACCAACCGAACAAACCGGACGACCGGCCAGCCGGTAATCTAGCCGGCAACCGGCTGGTTTTCATCCCGCTTGTTCCCAACCGGTAATATAGCCGGTTCGATTGTCATCCTATCCTCACTTTTATCCAAATCTCTCCACGCCAACCATTTGTCCCGTTAACTTTATATCCACCACCACACTCACTCTATATATATCCGATTTATATTCTTTCTAAACCTGCGCATATATATCAGAAACTTTTTTTCGTTAACGGAGAAACTTCGTCCTCCATCTGTGTTTTTAGATTATATTTGTCACAGGTATGGATTTCAGTATATTTCATTATATATTTATATGATTAGGTATACAGGTGGATTTACATGTCATATTTTACAGACGATGAATCGACTTAACATACAACGTTCATGAATGTACAATCATCATCCATCATCTGTATACGGTTACCGAAGAATTCCGGAATTTGTGGCGGGTTTGGAAGAGTTCATTAGCTCCGCTTATCTACATGGAGCTGTGTCTATGGATAAACTATTATGTCCTTGCAAGCGATGTAAAAATAGAAAGTGGCATTCAGTAGACAGCATGAAGGATCACGTTTTGAGCAAGGGATTTTTCGATGATTATTACAACTGGACGTCACATGGTGAAGCAATATATAATTGGGACCCCCCCAACAAATATATCAGAAGAACATGGGATATTTGCCGGATGTGAATGACAGGGAGTACTACAAACTAACAATGAGCCTGAGTATTCTCACAATTTTAATACATTAAATAATTGTTTTGCTCAACCAGAAGAGCGAGAATACTCAACACAATATTATTCTACACCAGCTACCGGTGACAGCCAGCACCAGCAAAACTCATCAAATACTGGATTACTGCATGGGCAACCCTTATGGCCTGGGAGCACATCTGTGCACACAGATGTTTCGGTAAATATGCGAATGATGAATATAAAAAATGCTTCTAACATGTCCGAAAGCGTGTATGACAATCTATGCAGCTTCTTCAGCGATCTGTTACCGCCGAACAATACTTTTCCTCGTAACTTTTACGAGACTAAAAAAGTTGTTGCGAGATTTGAGCACTCATTTGAAAAAATTGACGCATGCGTTCGGAACTGCATGTTGTACTACAAAGAGGATGAGAAGTTAGCGGTGTGCAAATTTTGCAAAGAGCCGCGTTATAGACCACCAAGTTCAAGAGGTGTTTCCATAGCTCGTAAAAGTATGTTCTTTTTACCACTGACCCCACGTCTTAGTAGATTATTCCAATGTTCTGAAACAGCAAGCGAGATGACATGGCATAAGTTTGCAAAGCGGAACGACACAGATATCATGACACATCCATCATATGCACAATCATGGAAGAATTTTGACTCCAGGTATCCACTATTCGCACAAGAGCCCCGAAATGTGAGATTAGGCTTGTGCTCTGATGAATTCTCTCCATTTTCCACACATGGTAGTGGAAGGCAGTACTCATGTTGGCCCGTGATTGTGACGCCATATAATCTACCTCCAAGACTTTGTATGAAACAAAGTTTTTTATTTCTAACATGCATGATTCCAGGCCCAAAGAGTCCGGGGAAAAAAATTGATGTGTATCTCCAACCTTTGATAGACGAGCTCAAAATTCTTTGGGAAACTGGGGTTCCTGTTTTTGATGTGAAGAATGAGACCTTCCAAATGCATGCTGCATTAATGTGGACAGTGAATGATTTTCCTGCCTATGCGATGCTATCAGGGTGGCAAACTCAAGGA
>NQLW01000213.1:18486-29326 GCA_002312845.1 Kalanchoe fedtschenkoi
ACGAATATACATGCAGTTCTGGTGAATATCCAATGAATTCGGATGAAGAATGATATATTTGTGATGAAAATGGAAGCAAGTTATTGAAAAATAAACCAGAAAATAATGTGAAGAATATGCAGCGATTTCTGATGAATATATAACAAATTTTGGTGAATATCTAACAGAATTCTGGTTAGAAAGCAACACTTTTCACATTAAACAAAAAACGGCACTTTTCATTAAATTATACAAAACGACGTCGTTTCGTTTTTAATCAAAACGATATCGTCAGAGAGAGTAGGTACTCCCGGAGCATGTAAGAATTTGCGAAGAGTGAGTGGACACGTGGCGAGTTGGTGAAAAAGTGTTTTTTTCTAGATCATTATACTCATGCTCTTCCTAAGATCGTAATACGTGCTCATACTACTACCATATGTTTCAATTGATTCGAGCCCTTGATGCTCAGATCGGAAGGCTAGGTGGGAGTTCTTGATTTTGATTCTTTATTGAACCTCACCCGTCGTCCCGACGGTTCGGTTCGAAAAAGATTAAAAATCGAATCAAATTATTAGTTATCCTTTTTCAAAATATGAAACTGTAAACCGAACGATTAAAGACAGCCGTCGTCCCGATGGTTCGGTTCGAAAAAAATTAAAAATCGAACCAAATTATTAGTCATCCCTTTTTAAAATATAAAACTGTAAACCGAACGATTTTTTAAAATCTGATCGAACGGAACCGAATCAAACTGAACCAATTAAACCAAACCAAACCAAACCAAACCGCCCGATTTCAAATCAAATCAAACCAAACCAATCGGTTCGGGAGCGTTCGGGACAGAAATCCTATTTGTGATAGTATTAGATGAGAACAGAATAAAACAATATTTTCACTCGGGGTGACATTCATACACCACTGGAAGCAACAGCAAATGGGTAAGCTCCCAATGGAACTCCACTCTTGATTGATTCTTTGCCTTCCCACTCCCATTTCGTGTGGAAAAATACATTGCATGAGCATCCTCCGGATTAGGCCAATCTGTCACCCACATGGCCCCCTCTATGCAAATGTCAAAAAGATCACTACTCATTAGCAGCTGCTGTAGTAGGTGGCACATGTTGTCATGCCACCCATAAAAGGAAGAATAAACTCAACCCGAGATAACAATAAGATGCCAAAAGCTGTGGAGACATATAAAAAGGGATGATTCTCATAAAAATCCAAACCAATATGGCAGGCACTAAACAACTCTTAAAAAGAGTGATAACAACTGTATATCATTATTAACTAGAGAAAGTGAACAGAATCAAAGAATACAATGCTGGTGACTGGTGTCTGTATTAATCATGATGTAAATACGTATACATAGTACATAGTAGTCACAAGACCCCATATTTGTACAAGCTGTGCCTTAAGTTTCCAGATGGAAAGAAAAATGAATATGACCATCCGCAGTGGAGTGAAGGGCCAGCTGAAATCTAACTCAAGGGAGCATTTGGAAATAACTTGGTAAAATATTCAAAAGAACCCATGTCACGTCATTGCCTTGTTTTCTGTAATCGATGACCGATAGTTTTGATCTCAAATTTCTTCACGTTTCCAGCTATACTTCTTAGTGTAGTATCCATGACATAAGGAGTGTCTTCCAGGGTGGTTTTTGATGTATTGACTAAAACGCGGCAAGGCTCACTCCTGTCTGCAATTGTTCCATGAAAGTGGAAGTATTTGATCCGCTGTTCAGTCTTGTGAGTTGTTTTACCAACTATGTGTTGAGACATGTGCACACCATTCGCAAGCACATTGCGTGGTTGGATTGCATATTTACGGTCCCTCCTGATGCCCTTCTTCACGTCTTTGAAGATGAGCTTCTCTATTCCCCATTTCCTGTTGAATATCAACATCCAAAATTATATTGCGCCACAGCAAATTTTCATTCAGCATTTCTCATTCATGAAACAAAGAGATTAGTGCTACTGCTGACTGCTTATCTCCATAGTAGAGCTGCCACATCCAAGGAACTCATTTCTGTTGTCTGACATCAATTATTCCATCACAGCAACTCCCATGTTTTTATGCCACTTGTCTAACACTTAGATTTAATAATTTGGGGTACACCAAACTTCATGTAACAAAATTAGCACTTAGCTAACCACGCGTATTTAAATAGGAAAACACATCTTCCAAAGAATCTGTCTGCGCTTGACGGCCTCCAAGAAAAGATCAATTAATCATTATTCATGGAAACACCCATAAAGGATAATACCTTAAAGCCAAAGGATATGCTTAAGTTTTAATTTGAGTAGATTAAGATGATATTTAATATTAGCAGTTAGGCAAATTTAATAGGTAAAGATTTAATATATATTTATGTAAAAGATAAAATTGAGGAAATAAAAACACTAGGGCCAGTTTTTACGTATTCAAGCTATTTAATGTAATTGTACATATTAAATACGCACTAAAAATGTTAAGTGAAAAGTAAAAGTGTATAAAAAATTCGATTGAGTGACAATTAAAAATATATAAAAAAAATCAGTTAATTGACAAGTGACAAGACGGAGAAGGGAGTATCAGACAAAACAATCAATACAGATCAATTGAGTATGTCATTAGACTGGAAATTCGGAGTGACTATTCATCACCAATTTCATACCACCAAGCCTCTCAAAATGTGTATGGCAATAATCAAAGGAGACCAAGTTCGACGGGCTGACATAATAACACCCTAAACTCGAAAATCATCTGAAATCACAGGCCTAGTTCTAGGGGACACACTCTCCTTGATCAATTTGTATCACCCATAGATAAATCATTGAACAACAAAGAATAAGGATTTTGAATCTAATCCTGTAACCAGAATCCAGGATTATGAAAAAAACCTAGAGGACTGTGCTTCAAATTTTAGTGATTGAGATATATTTGTGGTGCACTTACCACCATCCACCACCAATAGAAGATAAAGCAGATCTTGCCCTATGTTAGGGCAGGGATGACGAGACACCAAATGAAGTATATATGAGACCCATGGTGACCATGTCAACGGAATTGTGTGTTTAAGTATTACCATAAAATAAAATGGATAGTCAGATGAGCAGAAGCAAGAAAAATGTTTTACCTGTACGCATACCGTGCATCAGAGGAAAGGCAGATCTTGTTAGACATTGGCATCTGCTCGATAGTAAACTGTGTATACTCGGAGAGTGACTCAACAACGCTCTTGATTGTGTTCTTGGGGGGAACATACATGAACTCATCCACATCAAAGAAGAATATCCACTTGGCCATAAACTTATACCTGTGCAAGCAGTCATTTACCACAAGAAATTGATTGTGATAGTATCCATCAAACCTCTCCTGCTCCCTAATATCCTGCAACGTCACAAACCCCAACTCCATCCATGGTTTCAAGACCTCCAACACATCGGGGTGAATACCACCGGCATCGTGGATCACGAAATGAGATTTGGGACCGAAGAACCTCACATGGTACGCGATCCACTCCCTCATACGCTGGGGGCTCAGATTACCATACAAGGACGATCCACAGTAGAGAAAATCGTACTTGGGCGGAGAATCGTAAACACTAGTGTCCAAGCTTCCAGGAGGTTCCTCCAAAGCTTGGATACGATCGGTAAGGTTGCGATCCCTGTCGCCAGTAGAGGCTTCCAAAACTAGCGTGCCTCCGGAGCCTTGCGCACCGACAGGCTCAGAAAAAGTGCAATTGACGACGACGACGGTGTATACGCGGCCGTATCCCCAGTCGGTGAGCATCTTGTTACCAGCAGCGGTCACGGCGGTGGTGTTGGGTCTGTGCGAGCGCCATTCGCAGCGGTAAGTGGGGGAAGCAAAATAGTGGAGCGGCTTGGAGGAGAGGCCTATGATGGCGAAGGTGTTGAGTCCTCCTCTGTAGGCTCCCATCTGAATGAAGTTGTAGGCGGCAGCACCGTAAGGGTGAAAGGTGCGCTTAATGACGCCATTTGGAAGCACCTCATCATCGCGCTGCTGCGTCGGTGGAGGCGTAGAGAGAAGAAGAAGAGAGGGAGAAGGAAGATAAGAGGGAGGTGGAGGTGGAGGCGTCGGGAAAGAAGTGAGACAGAAACGGAGATCTGAGATGGAGTACGAAGAGGAGCGAGCAGGGAGGAACTGGATGAAGGTAGCGATGGCGCAGAGGACGACAAGTGCGGTGAGGAGAAGCTTGAGCTCGGCGGCGCAGTTCCAGACAAGGCCCACAAAGAGCTTTTTGTCCCCTCCGCCTCCGTCTTTGTCTTTCGCCATATGCAGCACCGCACAGCTCGAAAATGAGGAGAAACGCCACTTCTCCCTGTCCTCCAGTTCACACTGCAACTTCAATTTCACCACGGCTTCACGTTTTGTATATTTGAAAAATATTTATACATATTAATTTTATATCTTTCTTTCTTTCTTTTAGTTTAGGGTGCTTTTATAATAACTAAATTCACAATTTGCACCTAAAATAAAAACTTATAAACTATACAATTCAATTCTTAACTATTTCTACATTATTTTCACATATGTTTCTTTTACTTATATTATTTACCATTTTTGTTTTCTTCACAATCAAAATTCTAATGCATCATTGCACCACCCAATGAGGGGTGTAAGGGTTTTTTGGGTTGATACAAAATTCAACACAAATAAACTCAATTAAATTGAATTCGAAATAAATTATTTTATTTGAGTTGGGTTTTGGTTGTACCTTTTGGGTGGGTTGGTCCGTGGATTGAATAAATTGAATTCTGATTGACCCAATTTGTAAAACACACCCTGAATTATAAATATATAAAAAAATACTTTTTAATTTTTTAATTTTTTATTAATGAAAGTAAATGGGTTGACCCAAATTCAACCCAAATTAAGAATTTTGAATTTGGGTTGGGTTATTTTGAATTTGAATTGAGTTTGGATTGAATTATTTTATTACAAATGAATTTGAATTATGAAAAACTCTACCCATATTTCATTTTCCATCCATATTCACATATGTGGACACAACCCAATTGTTTGCCTTTGGCTATTATGCTTTTGAAGGCACATTGAGCTCTTTTCTTTTATAAACAAAATCTTCCTCATTCAATTGATTCTACGTATCTAAAATTCATGATAAAGAAAAAACACATTTGAAAGTGGGAAGATGTCAACTTCGACAAACACGATTTTGAAATTGTGAATTTTCAATCTTCAATTTTTTCCACAAAAACACGGTGATATGAAAGCAATGATGGATGTAAAGCTTGTTTGGTAGGCCATATGACCCTAATAAAAAATTATATATATATAGGAGTTCGAAAAAGTACATTGATTTAAAATGTATAGTTCAACGATTCAACTATTTATTTTCAATCGATGTACTTTTTCAAAAACGTATCGAAAACATATTCAATATGGAGCTTAAATTGAAGCTAAAAATATTTTACATCTAACTATGAAATTAGTTTTTTTCAAAAAATTCTGTTTAATTAGATAAATTGAGTTAAATGAAATTGAAATAAACAGGAGAGAGAGTGTTGAGGTGGCACGCTTGCATGTGCGACACATGTTCATGCAGAGCTAAAGTACATCAATCCTGGATTTTCATGTCCAAACGGCCCTTAGATGTACTAAATTATATAATACATCAAAAACCGAAGCCACGTGTCGTCTCCCCAGACAACCAAATCGCGACACTTGAATGGACGAAATGGACGGCGATCTGCTTGGTTCGTTGCGCCTAACGGATTAAGTGGTTTGCGTCCGATTTGCTTCCCATATCGCGACGCTTGAATGGACGAAACGGACGGCGATCTGCTTGGTTCGTTGCGCCTAACGGATTAAGTGGTTTGCGTCCGATTTGCTTCCTATATATATATAAAAGGAGGTTTCAAATAAGAACCCATTTGTTGGTACGCGCGCTGCGAACCTCATGGATCCTCGTTGGTTGCGCCACATCATACGCACATGGATAGGTGACACGTGGAGGGAGGCAAGTACATGGGATAGTACATAGAGAGCAATTTCGACCAAAGTACATGGCTTGACGGGAATAGAGTTCCATTTATCTTTTGCTGATGTACTTTCGCTGACACGTGTCACAAATGTAGGTGTGACACCTCAACGCTCTCTCTCCTATTTATTTCAATTTCATTGAACTCAATTTATCTAAACACAAAGAAATTTTTGAAAAAAAACTAATTTCATAATTACATGTAAAATATTATAAGCTTTAATTCAATATTCATATTGAATATGTTTTCAATACGTTTTCAAAAAAGTACATTGATTTAAAATACATAGTTCAACGACTCAACTATGTATTTTAAATTGATGTACTTTTTCGAAAACATATCGAAAACATATTCAATATGGATCTTGAATTGAAGCTTAAAATATTTTACATCTACCTATGAAATTAGTTTTTTTTTTAAATTCTGTTCAATTAGATAAATTGAGTTGAATGAAATTGAAATAAACAGGAGAGAGAGCGATGAGGTGTCACGCCTGCATGTGTGACACGTGTCTATGTACGAGAGTTATATAATACATCAAAACCCAAGCCACGTGTCGTCTCCCCAGAGAACCAAATCGCGACGCTCGAATGAACGATTTAATTATATCCATTGATCTCACATAATCCTATGTATATGATTTCTTTCTTATTTAATTATTTAAAAATTTATTAATCAATTTATGGTAACCGCAATTACCTCTTTTATTCTACTTCCTAAATGTGTGTCGTGAATATTTAAGTATTCCATTTTTCCTCATTATCTAAATTCACAATCCAAGTTCCATAAGGTGTTGCAATTGTCTATGACTACGGAGCCTTCACCAAGGCCGCCACTATACAATCCCCTTTCACCTTCAAAGTTGGCCTTACCCAGATGCATAAACAATTAACATCAAGTAGCCAAGTAGGTCCATAACTCGTCAAGGACACCTCTTTGAGACATAGATCTTCAAAGTCATCAGCTACGACAATCGCAGACATTAACGAGACCCTTCGGCCCATCCACAAAGAAGAAGTGAACATTCAGGTTTGGTATTTTAATCTTGGTGGTAGCCCTAGCCTAACTATTCGTTTCTCATCAATTTGGAATTCTCACACGTCCTATATGGAGGCGTGACCAATTAAATTTTGAAGCGTCCTCTGGTCTAACAATTTTAGTAAGGATCCTTTAATTTCACATTCCATTTTCAAGACCTTCTACCATGGTAGTGGTGAATAGTACTAGAAAGTCCAAAAGGAACCACTTATCTGGTCGTGCAGATTGGATCATTTTGTCCATTACTTTAGGCGCAAATATAGCTGAATTTTTGATCCCGTATCTCAGTTGCCAATTTCTCATAATTTTATGGGAACAATCAACTCACTTTTCTATTGAAATACGCTTTCATCCAATAGGTATGCCAAATAATTGGTGCACATCATATGCACATATTTTACGCCCCCTTAGCTTGCATATTTAAGGTGCAGTTTTGTGAATCGAATGCATTCACCACCCATCACCGAATCGTGAAGGTATCACGTATGTCTTGAGATCTAAAAGTTTTTCGAATCTTAAATTTTTTATCGCTTCCTTGCGCCTTTCACTCATTTTATTCAGCGCTTGATACAAACGTTGTGAAGTGCACCTCGATTTGAACATGCAAATGCTTTTATTGTGCACTTCTTCTTTGATAGGTCTTGCATATTCATCAGATTACAGGTAAACATTTATTCCTTCGGAATTATCATCGGATTCATCTGAAGATTTCGTGGTCTCTTCAAGCACTGCCTTACCCTTAACCCTCACATCAATTTTTAGGTTTTTTCTATTTCCTAAAATTAATAATAACACGTATAAAACATAAAATTAGTTTTCATCAAATATATGACAACAAGCTATGCATTTTCTTACCCGCTGCCCTCCCCTCATCTATTTTAATTCCTTTTTCGACAGGCTTCCTCTTATTGTCATTGCCACTGAAAATTTTGATGATGTTGCTGAAGTCATCATTTTCCTCCGCATCTAATACATTAATATGACCGGTATGAAACCATTTAAATTAATAAAATTATGCGTAGTATTTTTTCATTCTGAGTGCAGAGCACTAAAAAAAGCGAACATATTACAACAAACAAATTATTCTTTCTGATATGAATCCTCACAACGTACAAACAACACATCAATCATTTTATACTATTTTAAATAAATAATACATAAGCACAAAATGAATATTTTTTTAACATGAGGTGCAACTGAAAAATTCACTACTAACCTTCGGTTAATTGGTTCTTTTTGGTCTCGCTTTGTTTATTTTCTTCTATTGCATCATCATCTTTAACATTACTGGATTTTTAGAAGTGTTCTTGAAATTTTGGAGTGACGATTTTGTAAATCGACCACTCCGCCTAATGCCTATAATATAAGTGCAGTAAACGACTAATTTCTATTGTAATAAAACTTTATTCAACAATCCAGACATGTGATGTTCAATGCAAAAATCAATCTTCCTTTTATGTACAACCAAAAAAAATATGGTATTCACCATAAACTAATTCAAAATCAAAATAAGTTCACATATGTAAGCGGTATCTTGACATGAACACTTTTTATCATTAGGCGAGAGATTGTGTTAATGCAAAAAAAAATGAAAGATTTGAATCCCACTTTTTCAGCTGGTACTTTCTTTTTTGCCTTCAATCAAGATTTTCTACTTTTGTTTTTTATCCAATTTTTCGTCATGGTTTTTTTTATCATTTTAAATAGAAAATGCAGATATGCTTTTTTAGGTGTTTGGTGCATAGTCTGATCTTTGGTGCACAATTCAATTTCAATGCATGGTTTGATCTTTGATGCACAATTCAAATCTTAGTGAACAATTTTGATTTATGTTACTTTACAAGTTGTTTGGATGAATGTGCATCTTTGATAGACAGCATCGGTCTGAATCCACGCCGCCACCTCCTCCGCCTCCCCCGCCAGCTCCATTCTCAACCAGCGCTCGACCAGTTGCAGCAAAAGTGCGGAGGGTGCCGGAGGTGGTGGAGTTCTACCATTCATTAATGAGGAGAGACTCGCGGCGGGACGCCGGACCATCTGGGGCCATCGAAGCCCCGGCGAGCAGCGCAGATATATTGTCGTTCTTCACAGTAGCGAAAAGGTATTGTCACAGTTTGATTTGGCAAAAATTGCTAGTGTTTTCGCTCAAATGATGAACGCATATTCCACATGAACAAGTGAGTCAGACAAGTGGACCATGTGGCATTTGCGCATAGCCAATGAAGAAAGGATGTTAATTTGGCAAAAAACTCTGAGGCGCTTTCAGGGCTCGGCATATGAAGGATGGCGTTCGGGGTTTACTGTGCAAGGAAAATAAACGATACTCTTTTTGAGATGAAATGCGTATGAGAGTAATGTTAGCACTGGGGTGAGGCACGCTAGGCCTCCCGGTCGTCCCCAACATACTGAGATGGTGGCTTGGGGTCCGGGGATTTGAAACGTCAACGGCAATACCCCTAAGAAGTTTGGCAATGTAGACGGAGATATCTCTCAGGGGAAAGAATCTGACGATAATGCAGGTTAGGAGGTTGGGTTGAAGCATGGTGAAATCACATCTTTGTTTCTATGTGACAATGAGTACTGTTAGGTGCCATGAATCAGCATGGCCCGGCCTTAGAGTGGCTGCTAAGAAGTTAGGGCTGAAGGGGTTGGCAGAAAGAGCTCCGACTCCCTTCCTGATCGAGGGGAGTTGGATGGTGTGGGACGAGCCTTATTCTCAGAGGTTTCTGCCTCTATGGCTGCTAAACCATTTTTCAAGGAGATCACAGTGGGCTGGAGTGACATAAGGCAGAAGGCGGGCGCCTCGGTGATCATATTTTCAGAAAGTGATCTAAAGCCTGGCTTTGATTCAATGGAACATGGCCTGTGGCAAGGTTTAAGGACGGACGGTCTTCAGTGGAAAACATACGTAAGCATATCCACACTCATTAGCCACTGAAATCACCTCCGAAGATTGGTGCATTGGACGCGAGGAATCTCTTGGTCATGTGAGCTTCTCAGGATGATGTGGTGGAAGCATTGGCTCGCGAGTCTCACCAAATCGGTAATTCCTTTTATCGCCTTTTTTGATGGACTCCGGAGTTCTCTAGGAGAAGAGAGTCATCTTTGGCGATAGCACAGGTGAGGGTCATCGGCCTCGAATCATTCTACTTTTGTAATGGTTATCTACAGGAAATCTATAAAGGAGTCGGCTCTTTTTGAACGCAGATAATTGCACACTGCTCCTTTCTAATCTAGCGTATGCCTGTGATTGTGTAGAAGTGGACTTGGCCAATCATCTCCCAAGCGGTCTATGTGTTGGCTCTAAATCTCATCGAAGATGGGTTGACATACCTTCAAAGGCAAGCTACCATTCTGTTTATCATATAAGAAGCATGGCCACTATGCTTAGGAATACCGCAAAAGATGTCACAGTGCTTGTAGGCAAAGTAAGGTCATGGTGGAGTCTTAAAGTATAGGTTGTTCAACATCTACTGGCTCTGGATTATCAAGGAGGAAAAGTAGAAGATTCGCTAGGGAGGTTACAGGTGGAAGGAGGAAGGGGGCCTTACTAAGAACCAAGGAGAAGCACTCTGAAAATTGATTTGAAGTGTTGTCCGAGAATGATGAGATGCCATGACTGCTGCATTCTTCTACCATGAAACTTCATGGAACTTTGGAGGCTGATATGGTCTCTTTAGGGGCGCTTACTGGCCAGTGCAGCTATGGTGAGAACGTCCAAGCAGTTTGATGAGCTGGGGCAGGTCGGGTCTGGCGTTGACGCCAAGGAAAGGTAAGGCCTAGTGGAGGAAAATAATGGTTATACTTATACCGGAGAC
>NQLW01000213.1:31982-81466 GCA_002312845.1 Kalanchoe fedtschenkoi
AAGACAAACACAAGACCAACACGTACGCGCCCGCTGCCGTGTCGTGGATTGATTCTTAAAAGTCTCCTGGCTTTATTTAATGAATGAATATATGTATTTTAATCGAAAGCTTAACGCTGGCCTGCGCTGTTTTTACTATTTTTGAATTGGTCCCTCCTTTATGTGTTTTGTTTATTCTTTTCTTTTATGCCAGTGACTGTTTGGTCTTTGAAAAATTTGGTCAAAAAAAAATCAGAGGGAAAGTAAATTTCATATGAAATTCAATATATTTTTTTATTTAATTATGAGTGAAAATTCATGGAAAATTATTCAAACACTCTTTGCTTTGTTAAAATTTTCATCTCATTTTCATTAATTTTTCCTCTCCTAGTTTTTTCTAAACTAAATAAATATTTCTTCTCATTTTCCTTCAAATTTTCTTCCCACAATTTTTTTTAAACCAAACACATCCTAGGGTGTGCACCATGCTCTCACCCCTGAAACGGCGGCGTTTTATGTGTAAAATTAATTAATAGCATAAAATTCAAATGTAAATATAGGAAACAAAAAAAAGATCTTTGTTTCATCTTATAAACCTACATATTCATCTAAGGAATATGAATTTCATATGATGAACATGGTCATCTATCTGATGAATATTATCGGTGCCACTATTCAACAAGGTTCAGTGCTTAGCATGATCAAGACATTTCTCAAAGAAGCAGATCAAATTAATTCAAGCCTTTATGCTTTCCTTCGTAACACACAACATATACATAGATAAAGTAACAGAGCTGGATGGTGAGATAATTGAGTTTTAGAATTTTGTATTTTTTACCCATCTCCTCCATCTACAATTGTTGTTGGCTGTTGGAGTTGCAATTATATTGATCTTCATGATGCGGTCTTTTTTCAACTGTCTCCTTCCATGTTTCAGAGGATTTTCTTTTTCTCTGATCACCTAATTTGTAAGCAAGATCTTTTTCTCTTAAGTTTTTTTTAACAAATGATGTTTGAATAAGAAAATAATACAACTTCCTTGCATTATGTGGTTGTGTGTACAACCCAAAACGGTTTGGGCTTTCTTAGTGAATCAACATGGTATATGCATAGTGTGCATTCTTATAATTAAGAATGATGTAGAATGAGATTAAATCTTCTGAAACACAGTGGCTGCAATGCTTACTTAATCACGCACATGGATGGATTCTGACATACTCAAAAAATGACTAAAAATTGTACAAAAATTGACTACTTGCCAAAGTATCCATGTGGCGCAGTCTCCAGAAATAACGCTAATTTGATAGGACCGTCATGTAGTTGTCATATGAAAATAAATGTATAAACCAATGTTTACCAATTAGTGATAAGTACAGGGTCGATTTTCAGAGATAGAGTTGTGACCGTTTAATAACTAGACAATTAAATAACATACAAAACACAAAATACTTGGGGTTTTGAATTGTAATGGCAGTCAAAACGGGTAGTTAAGAAATTAGATAGATGGGCATGTAGTTCAGGTGACCTTGACTTGTGAGATTATTGATCATCGTTACAAAAGATTAAATTCTATTTATGCACTGAATTCAGCAAAATATACATCCCATAATTTCATTGTGTGACTAATTGCTCCTATTTTACATTCATCATACTCTTAAGATAATAGTATGAATTCTATTTGTCTAACAAGCTTTTGTAGGTTGTCAGCCTAGCAACAAGATATACGCGGTTGTGCTACTGTGACAGAAAATTCAGTCTAGATTATGTTGTTTTCGAAGAACTTAGGATAAGTTACCAAATGTGCTCTATCTAATTGGTATTTGCCTTTCACATCACAATCGGATCTATAAGCATTAGTTTTGTTATGCACATTAATGCAATCATTCCGATTTTTTTTAATAACAATATCAACATAAACATAATTTATAAGCACAAACTAATTCACAATAATCGTCACAAGTTTACAGCACCTAAAGTACACAAGAGAATTAACCACTAAAGGCCATAGACATAGATACAAGTAAAATAGTAGGGACTACAATCTTACTCAAACTTATACTAAGTCGAACTCTCTTGCTCCGCTGCTCCTTGCTTACTGGCACACCCGTTATTTTTCACCATACTTTACCACACTCGGTTACACACCTTTTTCCCTCATTAAGCTCTCTACATATAGGTGTGAGGTAGCTTAGCTTTTAAGCTACAAATCTGGGAACTTTTCTTATGTAAATCTTCAAGAGATATTGATTAACTTCAGACTTCTGTGCTTATAGAAATTAGAATCAAGATAGGAGCCAATTTAGGAATATTATTTACCCAAAGACTTTGTCTGTATTTCTAGCAGATATACATCAAGATTTTGGCTCTGACTTCTTATCAAAACTTTTAGATAACTAGTTGATCTTTCTATAGCCTTTTGAATTGCATGAATCTGACATTTCAGCTTGAAGATATTCTCCTCCAAAGTCAAAATCATTATGCAACACCAATTACGAAACTGTTGCTTGTCTCGCTCACGTGTCACTTTCCACCGCGCATACAGCTCTAGCGCGCGACCAGTTCCATTCTTCTTCCCTTCTTTTCTTTCTTTGTGCGATATGTCTCAGCTCTCCTATGTGCACAACAGTGAACCACTGTACGCGGCTATTGCGCTTGGATGATCATGTCTTATGTCCGATTTCTTCTACTTGTCCGAATAATGCTCTAAAACTTCCCTTTTAGCATGTTTTTGCATTAAAGCCTAAAATAAGCCCGAAATATAAAAACTAGTTAAAACCATTTAAAATTACTCAAGAATGATATAAAATTAGTGAGTTAAGCATGAATGAGACTATCATATTTAGTCTCATCACAAACATATATTATTGAATTTATATATATGCAACTTACCATACTTTATTCTTAGTCTATGATGAAAATATGAAGTGACTTAAGTGTTGGCTTAAATCCATTCAAGTAATACATGTTAATCAAATTAGCAAACACATCTAGCAAAAATATGAATTAGGCTTATGAGGTTGAGTAGTGTATGCATGATAGATAGGTGAAGTGAATCTTTAAAACTAGGGATTTATAGTTAAACTCCCTATCAATTATGTTACGAGTTGAATAAGTAATTACTAGGACCATAGCGCTTAGATAAGCCCCAAGATCCATGTGTTCGACTCGATCTTAACGATTATAAAAATTGTTTGACTTGTATTGCAACCCGTCTCACCCTAAAGTGAGAGGTGTGAAAATATTGCACCGTCAAAATGGCGCCATTGTCGGGAAGTTATAGTTTAAATATCGGAAACTATAGGGATAGTTTTATCAAGCTTAGTTTTAATTTTTAATTTTTTCTTTTAAAACATAAAAAACACCTGTTTCAGCAATGGCTAAAAATGTAACTATACATGATTTTTTTTCAACCTATCACAAATAAATGTAGATCATCAAACGGACCACCTCACTTGCTACGATAGTCGGGACACTAACCCATGCTTGATAGCAATAAAGGATGCTAATCCATTCATCGGGAATACATATGAGGACCCCGTAGAGCACCTAACTAATTTCAAGAGCTTTATGACACATTTATAACAAAAAACATGCCTTAAGACATGGTCTAAATGAAATTATTTTCCTTTTTGCTTATGGGCAAAACTAAGGAATGGATGCAAAGTTTCAAGAAGGGTACCTTTTAAACCTAGTTGAACTTTCCAAACCTTCTTAAACGAATCATTTCCTCCAATGCTTACAAATGAGTATAATCACCAAATATCCAACTTCAAACAAGAAGATGGAGGATTACTTTATAACTCATGGAGATGCTTTGAGGGATTGATATGGAGATTCCCTCACCATGACTATCCTAAGCCTGTCATGTTGTGATTTTTTAGACTAAGGATGAAATTCCCACTAAGCAATATTTAGATTATGCAATAAGAAGATCGCTTATGGGTCTTACTGTGGGGGAAGCATGGAGCCTTATCAATCATGTTGTCTTAAATCAGCATCACTTGTTAGAAAAAATCACACTTCAACTTTTGAATCTAAGGATAAGAAAGACGAAGTCGAAGCGCTAAGAGCTAGAATCAACATTCTAAAGAGTGCCTAAATTCAAGAGAAGCTAAATTGATGAATTTTTTCCAACCTTGCATAACAAACCTATCCCAAAACTCCAAGCAAAAAGAGGCCAACTTATGCTGTGCACGCCAACAAAGACACAGAAGATCAAACCAACAAAATCCTACAATCCAATTTCATCATCACCCTGTAAGATCTACACAGAATCTTCACTCCAAAAGCCAACTTTTTCCCAACTATCCAATTGAGCCTCCGCTTTCTTAATCAACAAACTGAAAACCTTTTGTTGAACCAACCCAATTTAAACCAGACCGGTCTAATTGAAAATTTTATCCAAACTTCTCTAGGAATTTAGAGAAATTAAGGCGACTACTAAAAACTTTTGAAGGTGAAAGATCAAGACCTCCAAGAGTTGAAAGAACAAATCCAAATGTTGAACAACCATGGACACCGAAAGTTATCCCCAAACCACTTTTGAAGTTGAAATTATGAACGCATTCCAACTACGTAGTGGTAAGAAAGTGACTTCAATGATAATTTCAAAGGAAAAGAGGATGAAGGAGAAGTGCAAAGAACAATACATATCCTAAAACCATCTCCGAGTAGCCAACCTTTACTGACATATACATTAACAAAGCACAAGTTGGATCATGAATAATCTAAATTCGTAGATATAGTTAGTCAACTAAATATAACCATGAATTCAATGATATGTTAATGCATGTACGCACATATACCAACTTTTACAAAGACATAAATACTCACAAGTGGCATATCGAGGAAACAAAGGGGATAAGAAAAGGAGGACCAACTTCAAGGGCAACACTAATAAAGAATGTTATGCAACAATTCATCAGCCCAAAAAAGAGAAGAATAATGAACCGCCCAAAGGTAGTGCCAAACCGAAGGAAATGCTGAAGGATCTAATTTAGCCTCAATTATTGAGCTTAATCTGAATGATTGTGTTGTTACATGACAATTTTAATGAATGAATTGTGTTGTTTCATGAGTTTTTACCACTGATTTAGTTGTGAGGATTTGGGATTATACCAACCAAACAGAGTAATAAATAAAGTAAATATACTATAGGTTTGTCTGAGCTAAATAACCTAGATTGAATTTTCTACCACAATAGCTCAACTGCATATGCCTTTTGCGAGGCTAACCACATATTCAAAGCATATAAAACATATAATATTCATATTATTGGCTAAAGGTTGTGATGAATGTGGAGTAGGAGAAATTGTTTACATTCAGTTATATTACCGGTAAGTAGCATTGGAATGATTGATATGTGATTTATATTTTGTTGGATTCAATTCATAAATAGAATTTCATCATCAGCATCGATGATCAACAATCTCACAAGTCAAGTCACCTAAACTACATATTTGTCTTACTGATCTCTTTACTTTGTGTGCATGTTGAAGTTACTCATTACTCTCTTAAATCTAAAAACTCCCATCTTCTTAGCCTTTTGTTTGTCAATTGTCTAATTACTAATGTGTGAGGAACTCATTCTCTGTGGTTCAACCTTGAACTTACTGCTTACTACTGAGCCTAGAACATATAAATTTATTTGCATAAGACAACCCAACGACGGTCCTATCAGGACTCAAATCCTAAATCTTAGCAAATTTATGCTAGCAAGACATAAAGTCGATGGACGGGAAGTTTCCAAATTCAACTCCAAATTTGAGTCTATCTTCTATCAGCTTTCTAAGTCTGATTCTAATCAGACTTTCTAAAGATATACATCATATTTGCACAGAATAACCTAGCTTAAATTGTAAGCTAATCGAAATGTTATATAAGGAGGACTTTGCCTCAATATTCAGTGTGCTTTAAAAGTGTGTGTTATGCCGTTTTTGACTGACAATTTCAGGAGAGCAGTGGAGACAAAGGGATCTCGTCCTAGAGTGTTCAGGGTTAGTTTATAACGTTTTATTTATTAAACTGATTCTGTATATCTTTATGACCCTTAGTGGCTAGGTCCATTGTGTAGTTCACGTGTTATGACTTGTAAATCGTTGTGAGAAATTTGAATGTCATAAATTTTTATTACAATATTATGTTTATTATGCATCAACCGAATGATTGCTTTGTTGTATAACAAGATCAATGAGTGAATGCTTTGTTGCATGACTTCTTATAGGTGACTTAGTTGTGAAGGCTTGGGGCAAAACCATCTAGTCGAGTAGCAAATAAACCTATGTTTAGGCAAACATACCCTAGATTCACGTGAGGTAAATAACATAGAGTGAACTCTCTACCACGGTAGCTTAACTGCATGTGTTTTTGCTAGGTTGTCAACCTAATTAATGCATGTTTGACATGCAGAACTCATATCATTGGCTAAAGAGTATGATTTATGTATGATAGAAGCAATTGTTTACATCCAATTACATTGCTATAGTTGATAAGTGCGTATATTTAGCTAAGTTTAATTCACTACAAGAGTTTTATCATTAGCGTCAATGATCAACGCGTTCACAAATCAAGTCACCAGAACTACATGTTTTATTTACCGACTTTTCCATTTAGTGTGCATGTTGAGAAGTTGACATCATCATCAATTCTAAAACCCCAAAAAAGTTCTAGTCTTTTTATCTCTTTATTGACTGTTAGCTAGTGAATAAGGTAAACATAAATTTATGGATTCTTATCTAGCGCTGCTATGCTAGTTTGTAGCCAAATAGTTATGCATAAAACAAGAGTGGTTTGAGATAAAACAGAATAGTTTTATACAAATTAAAATGGTTTGACAAATGTTAATTATGGATTAGTTGATAAATTCTAAAATGACCGTGTTTTGAGTGGCTACCAAATTACTTGGCATGACTAGATAAAAATCCTAAATTTATTTACACAAACGCCATTAACAACTGGCATTTATCAATACACATCTTGTAGACAATCCAATGGTAAGATTTGTATTGCTCAGATGATCATGAACACAAGATCGGAGTATTATTTTTTTACTGAACTTTAATATCAAGTAAACCTGAGAAGTTTCACAGAGAAATACAGTGTAATGGTACTTGACAATACAGCCAACAATCATAATAATAAACAGCCAAACCCCTTATGTGTTCAATATCATTGCTCAAGCATCTTTTAAATCGCGAGCTTATTAGTCATCAATGTTGCTATACACAAGCAGGACAGAGCCCTCCTTGAGATGTCGCAGGGCAACAATACTAAAACCAGGTAAGGGGATACCAAATCAATATGACAAGTAGCAGTTTCACGATCAACACATAATCCAGCGCACCACTTATACGACTCCTGGCTGTCACACCCCACACTCAGTCTAACTTGACATTAGAATACAATAGGGTGTCTCTTGTCAGCGGCATGTTCATGAGGAAATAGACCTGCAGCAGACATGGAAAGCATTCAAGATCAGGGCGCCTGACTACTTATGCTACAATAAAAAAAAGTGTGAGAAAAACTTGCACAACGAATTTATCTAGAACCATATAGTACTTAATAACATTTTTCCTCTGCTGGCCGCATCCCATGAGCATAGGAGAAAGTACCATAAGCAAAAATTTCATTAGGCATCATTGTTTTAAGAAACGACAAAACCAATAACAGGAAGCACTTATCCAAAAAAGAGCATAAGATTTTTGAATATAAGTTCCATAGAGTGAACTTTTCAAGTTATTTCAAAAAGCCATCACCTATGTAGAGATTAGCTGCTATTTCAAAAGGCTGTCGTCCTCCTCAATCAGATTAGGCGCCTTTTTCATTTTATTTAGATTTGAAGCGTAATGGCTTGATAACAAAAGAAGTGTTCGCATGATAACATTGTGAAGAAGTATGTAAATTGACCTTTGCACAATTTTGGTGCAGATAAGTAGTAAGAGCAACAATATAGTCATTTATATGTTTTTGCACCGAAATAAGATGGAAACATATGAATCTTAGGATAGAGATGCCCCAAGTTTCTTCAACCCATAGCATTTCATGAATCTAAGGCACTGCTAACTCCGCAAAACAAAGATATTACCATCTAATTAGAAGCAACATATCAATATTAAGAAACACTTTGATAAACATGATTAAACCGCTGAAAGTATGCGATCTTACCCCCAAGAGTGTTGCAATGAGGAGGAGGATTCCAGTAATCCACGCTAGAGTTCGCCTAACCAAAAGCACTCTAGCAATAGATATTGGGTCAGAGGCATCCTCTTTCTCTGCCAACCAGCGTGAATACTGAGACGAAGATGTAACATCAAACAAGGAAACTGACTCCGCGGAGGGTTTTTCCTTGAGGAGCAAAACTCCGACAATTTGCCCTGTATAAGTAGAGGTCCCAATAAAAGAATAAGAAGGGAATGTGACCTAGATAGAGTTAGCATGGCAGCAGTAAAATTATTGACCCCCCTCAGTATCTAGCACAGTTGAAGCTTAATGGACTCCAGTTCACCCCCATCCACTTTCAACAGAGAAAATAAGGTCTCAACAGATACCACAAGCAGAAGCAAGTATGGTGCTCAGTGTCGAAAGTTACAACTTTAAGCTACGAGATCCTATTATAAGCTTTAGGCAGTGCACATGATGGTTTTTGGAAACCTAGAAAATGGGGGTCTTAAGCTATTTAAACAATTGAAAATTGCTAAAGAAATAATGTCATTTGTTTCAATAGTACTTACCTCTATAAGCATCCAGCAACAAATCAAAAATCTTGGAGAATGTAGAAACAAAAAGCTCCATTCTTTGTTGGGAAACACCCTCTGTGCTGTGTTTCTCTTTTAACCCCTGCAATAATGCAATGTTTTTTGACCACCAATAGCATTTTAGCTTTATTCTGAATAAAGGACTCAACTCTAACAGTCTAAAAGTGCGCAAGAATGATAATGTGTGTTGCACACTCCCAGATGAGGGAATAGAATTTTTAGAAGATTTAAACTAAGGTAAGATTTCTTCAGTGCCATACTAACTGTATCCAGATTTGTTACACTACGTAACATATTTCAATGTAGTATACCACAAGCTATCAAATTCACTCGTCAGGGTACTTTTACCACCCAATAATATGTCGATAAATTGTACACACAAATTATTAAGTGGACTTCATTAAATTAAACAAGACACAATGCAATACCTTAAAGCAGTCAAAAGAACCCATCAATAACTCAGCAGGGCTCTGACCGTTGTTCGTTGCCTCCAGATGCAGTTTTATTGCTTTTTGAACATTGTGCAGAAGTGTCAGAAGACTGATTGAAAACTCTCTGTCTGCTACCTGTAATGCATTTTAATAGTGATTAGCTCACACTATAAAAAAGGGCATATATAAAGAACTTGTGCTGGCATATGTAAGCCGTTGCTTCATCTTACATACCTGTGACATGTGCAGCTTTAGCTCAGCCCCATTATCCAAGGGGTAATTTAGTTCTCCATTTAATGGTTCTACTGTATCACTAACATATGATCCACCGATCCACATTGCCTTCACAACACAATTTCGGAATCATGAAATTTATTTAGATGAAATATCGACCTAAGTGAAGCCCAAATTACAGGAACGATTCAAATGAGACTTTCTAATAATCAAAATTGTCAAAAACTTAAATGAAGCCATCAATACAATTTTGACTATTGGCTAAAAAAACATTCACTTGTAACACTATTTAGCCTGAACAATTTTATTCCCTTTTCAACTGGGTTTAGACCAATAAACCGATTGTTTCAATCACATATAGTCGCTGATATTAAGTTCATCAAGAGCTGATATTTAAAATTCAGGTCTCACACGTTAAGGGAGTTCAAATGTGAAAGCCTCTCATTGCTCATACACGTAGGTGGTGAGACAAGTTTTATTCCCTATGTTGGGTCCAAAAAATCACTCAGCTCAGTGAATTTTCTGTTGAGCTGACACCCAAAGAAAACTTCATTTAAGCTCATTCATTTATGATCATGGAGAGAAGAATCATTAAGAACTGCAATAGAGTTCTCAGTCTCGAAGGCTCTTTTAAATGAATAAGACTTACAAAATCAGCAATGTGCTTGTCAGTCCAGAGAACATTACTCAGAGGCTCATCCAACGAAATAAAAGACCCTTCATCCCCACCTACGACATAGATGACAAATAAGCATGGTTTCAACAAATATGGGTGGATCTTCTGGTAAAAGATGAGGAACAACTGTGCAAACAAAAGATATTGTGAATGACAAAAAAAGAAATTGAAATTCTACAGTATATCAACTTCATATTTAAATGCAGAACGCACCTGGAAGCTGAATGATGGCACTATTTTCAACAAAGCTGATTTTGCGGTTCAATGAATCACTGAATCTTGAGCGACTAAGATGCTCGGCAACTGAGGATGAAAGTGATGTAATTCACATTTCTAAATGCAACAATAACAAAACTAAAGATTCACCACCACCTCAAAGTGTAAGCATTGCCACTACCTGCAGTAACCTCCAACAAAAATACAGCACGTGGCCTACTAAATGGACTGGGGCTGAGGATATCATTTAGCTGCCAATATAAAAAATAAAAAGATGGTATTAGCATGACATGTAGAGAGGTCATCATAATGACTTTCATATTCCTTTAGTTGTACATCTTCGCACCTTAGATGCACTTGGTGCTGAAATCGTCTGCGACGGCGCGAAGCCAAGCAACACAGACACGGCAGCAGCAACATCAGGAACGGACATATAATCACTCTATGAAACAATGAAGGGAGCATCTAGTCAGTGTTAGAATCTATTGGTCCCATTCTCAGTGACATAAAGTATCTCATGACCTAAACCCCAGTCAAGTGTTCTTGCTACAACATTTAGTCACTAAGTACATTAAAATTGACATATCCTTATCGAGAACAGATTGAACTGTTAAGTGAAGATATATATATATATATATAATTTTATAACGACATACTGGTAATCATCACCTACATTACGAAAGAATACCAAGTCTGATACAGCCAGGAAAGTGTGGAGGAACTGTTCCGAGTTATGGCGTGTAGTAGAATACTTCAATCAAAGAGGCACTTATGGTAATATAAATAAGACCAAATTGATAAAGAGAAGATAGAACGAAAAATGAGAGACGCTAAAGGAAACCAAAAAAGTAAAAGTTGCCAATGTCCAGAGCCTCTGCCTCACAAGAGAAAGCTAATTAAGAAAGGAGAATATTACTGCCATAAAACATTTTTGGTTGACATTCCCCAAAAATTTTTTGCAATGACGCAATTGATATAAAAGCTCACTTGAATGTGATGATTATATTGGCATATAACAGAATCTTACACTTTTATATTATATTAAAAGATGAAGAAATGTTTAGGATAAAAATAGTAAATTTTCTCAGTGCCTCGGACAACACCTGAACAGGCAATGATACTTTTGTATTAGTCAGTGAAAATAAATATGCGTACAATTATTCGTTCTCTTACAATTTCTTGTCACAGCTGTGTCCATTATGCTCCGAAATCAAATGTACGAATTTTTTAAACTATCCCTACACAATTATATTGCATGTATATTATGGTGAAAGTTCCTTTACATGATACATAAAAAAGTTTTTGGAACTATATCTCATTGAACTGTACTAAAAAAATATTTAAATTCTCTGTAATTGTTCATTAATCATTTGAATACAATAACTTATTAGTTCATAACTTATGATACAACTAATAAAAAATAAAAGATAGTTTAATGTAGTGAGAAACAATAATGTGCTATCAAATAATTTTTGATGACATCATATAAAGAACCTCCCATAGTAATCGACATGCAGTTTAATCATGTGTGGCTAATGGACAAAAAAATCCATAAATTGGTTTTCGGAGATCAGCAGCCAAAGTTGCAGCAGCAAGTGTCAGCAAAAGGGTAATTTTGCAAATCTCATCAACTAACTAATAAAAAAGTACAACTATTAGTTTTGATGGTGGATGTTGCACTATCAAATTAGTTAAGTTTAGTTTTCAAATATAACGCTAGATGTATCAATCCCATCCATCCTCAAGTCTTTTTAGGCGGGAAAAATTATTGATTAGCCTTCACTTCATACAAAATCAGGAAAAAAACTGTTTGGAGTGGGAACAACGAAGGAATGACTTCTATTAGATACCTCAGAGTTTAGTCCTGTCCGAAGGGGGTAAGGTTCCAGATCCAAAAATAAACAAATATACTAAAATAAATGAATAACCATATATATATATATACCTGGGCATAGGAAGGAGAGCGAAGGAAGCCATGACTGGGGCTGTCCACGAAGATGACGGTTGCAGACTGCCAACAGAAATGCAAAAGAAGTCAATTATAAGATCTGGGATTGCACACGCAAACAGAATTCAACTTCAACTAGTAATGAATAATCACATACCTTTGAGGCGTCAACGAAGAGGATCGAGCAGAAGAGCAGGGCGAGAAAGAGATGGAATGACTTAGAGACGTTGGATTCCATTGCCGCCATGTGATGGGGAAGAGATAGATAGATCTCTCTGGTGGATTTGTGTTTCACAAAAACTGTGTGGATCCGTCCCGCACGATGAGATCGCGTTTTGTTGTTTCTTAATAAGTTAACGTCTTTTAAAGGGAAAAGGACGAGACTCTCCTTCTAACAGGATAGAACTTTTTTTACATTAGTGTGTGAAAATTTTGAAATATTCATCTGGTGAATATTCATCAGTTCTGGTAAGTAGAAGCATAATTGGTGAATATTCATCAATTCTGCTTCTATATTAATTAGTTATGCTTGTATATACAACTGATGAATATAGAAGCACAACTTGTGATTATTCATCTGTTCTGCTACTATATTCATCAGTTGTGCGACGTATTTAATGTGTAAAACGTAAAACGATGTCATTTTCATCATAATCAAAATGACATCGCAAACGGGAGCAAGTGCT
The DNA here is from genome assembly GCA_002312845.1 of Kalanchoe fedtschenkoi. NCBI lineage: Eukaryota > Viridiplantae > Streptophyta > Magnoliopsida > Saxifragales > Crassulaceae > Kalanchoe > Kalanchoe fedtschenkoi. Next base: position 44,906 of record NQLW01000213.1, read on the forward strand.
CTCGGAGCACGGAAGAGTGATTGGAATTAAAAACCATACGTGTCCTGTCCTGCTTAAATTTCTCCGTATATTTTCTTTTTAGTTTTATTATTATTATTATATTCTTGAATTTTTTACTTGATTTAAATATTATCCCTATGTTAAAACACTATTTTTAACTTACTAATGTTAATTTTTTCTAACTGCACCTATCATAATGACATTCCCACTATTCAATTTGCTAGCCTACAATCAGTACATGGGAAAGGAGAGCTATCGTCGATTTTGTCTCTCAGAAGTCGTTGATGGGTGAGCTCCCGCCGCCAGACATTCTGATCATCACCTTTGGTTGATCTCCCATTCCTGTTCATGGCAGCATTCCGTTAATCGCTAAACTTATTGAACTCAATTTAAATCGTATTTTTAATTTACATTAAAACAGAGACGGAACAATTATAATTTTTCTATTCATTTTTTCTTGTGTTACGAGACTAAAAATCATACTTGTTGCGTCCTACTTAATTCTCTCCCTATTTTTCTTTTTAGTTTTATAATCATTATCTTTTTGAATCTTGTTGATCTTTCAAGTCTTATTTTCAAGCTGCTCAAAATAAAAGTTTGAAACTTGTTTGAGTTGTGAAAATGCGAGTTTGACATTTAAACAACTCAAATATGTTTCAAGTCATATTTTCAAGTTTTTAGAACCACAGTTGGTTCAAAACCTCAAAATAAAAGTTCAAAACTTTTTTGAATTGTGAAAATGCGAAACTTAATATTTAAATAACCCAAACATGTTTCAAGTTGTATTTTTAAGGTTTTGGAAATAGTGTTGGTTCAAAATCTCAAAATAAAACTTGGAAACTTATTTAAGTTATGAAAATGCTAAGTTTTGCACTTAGACAACTCAAACATGTTCCTATTTTCAAGGTTTTGGAAAGTTGGTTGAATAACTCAAAATAAAAGTTTGAAGCTTGTTTGAGTAGTGAAAATGTCAATTTTGGTATTTAAACAACTCAAATATGTTTCAAATCCTATTTTCAAAGTCTTGGAACCAACTTTGGTTCCAAAATTTTAAAAATAAGGCAATCAACATGTTTAAGTTGTTTAAATTCCATGATTAAATCATGTTCTTTGTCTTGTTTAATATTAAATCTGGTTTTCTTCTTAAATATAGATGGATCTGGACATGCTGATCGCATCCAAGGAGGTAGAGAAGTCCTCATTTTCTACACTGTGACAATCTGTGAAGAAAGTGAGGATTTGAGCGATGTCTTCAGTGAGTCACCGTTATGTGGTCTAGGCACCCAGGGCTCCCAATTCTTAGAGATGGCTGACGGTTCATAGAGGTCGGGCGGTATTCTTTCATGTAGCAGAGTTCCCAGACTCATGTTGGTAAGGATTACTCAATGTGAACTCGCCTTGCCGAGTAGACCCACACTATGAGAGTTGAGGCGCAGGTGGCCAGAGAGGAGGATGATGCTTTAGTGTCGGAGATAGTGGCAATAAGAGCTTAGAAAAGCCAGTTGGTGCAGCACCAGAGCGAGCTCATGCAGGGCCTCATGCAGATCCAGCTTGAGGGATCGCAACTCTCATGAATCCGGCCACCTCCAAATCCAACAATGAGCTCGTAGATTACTAGATAGGTTTTTTTGGCATTTAAGAAACTTTTAATGAATATTATAAAATTCAAAATTGAACGTATTAAATTTTATTTTTTTATTAAATACATGATGAGCAAATGGTACTACAGCGGGGAAATAAATTTACCAAATAAATAGTAACGAAAATAATAAATATTTTTGAAAAAGAATAAAAATAAATTAACTAAATGGTGGAAGCTGGTAAGAAAAGCAAATGGAAAATACCTACTAAACAACCTGCCGATGAGTGATTGTAAATTAACCGGAACCTGGCCCAAAATGCTTTTTGGCTTAAATAAAGCTGGATCCTAGTTGAAATTTGTCAAACCCCTCATTTCCGACAACGGTTGCGAAGTGGTCGGAAAAAAGGTCATAAATTGGCCGGAAACTCACTCCTAATATTTATCAAGTAGACATTCCGGCCAACAATTTTTTGATAGAAATTAGGCCGGCATGTGACAAAAAAAATGAGTTTTTGGTGCATTTTTTGCCGTTTTTCTTGTTAAAATTGTAGTCGTTAAACAATGTTATTGTTATAGTGGAAGTTAGAGTCACCGCAATGAACAATCTAGAAATTTAAAACTTAAGATTGTTACAGTACTAACAAAAACTACATCAATAACTATCTTCATTTTTGAGTTACTCCTTTTGTTCCTCAGAGTCTCTTTGTCGAGCTTTTAAACAATGAAGTGGTCTTTGGTGCGTAGGTTGAGGATTCATGAACAACAAAACTACAACATGTGACCATGAAATACTAAATGAATTCGTGCATGTAGATGGTTCCTTGGTCAAATGTCAATGTAGTTCAAGTAAAGTAAACTTTCTCACAGTATTTAATATTAAAGTTATAGAACATGATTAGAATATATGCATGTCGTATTGCGATTTCGATAAAATTTAACTGTAGTGTTTGTTATAATTTAATTAAGAATTTAAGTTAAATAATAATAATAATAATAATTCTTCAAACATTTATGTTAAAATATTTATAAATTTAAATTAATTTTTCCCTACACTAAGAAGAAAGCAAATTTTACATGAATTAAAATTTACATATAAAGTTAACTATGAAAACTTCTTTTTAAAATAAATTAGATATATGCCATTTATTTTTGTACCTTTGAATGTTCCAAATAAATATATGTATTTCCGTTTTGGATCCTTAATATTTTTTAAAAAATTAAAAAAGAAATAAAATAGTAAAACAAAGTAAAACACAAGTACTTAGTAGGTTGGTGGATTTATTCACTACAAAAAGAAAAGTTAATTATTATCTCATTTTTTTAATGACAATATCTAATAGATATCTTAATCTCCTAATTAGTAGCGTCATTATCTGTTAATTGATTCTCTCTCATTAACCGATCGTTACTTTTTCTATTTGTTTCGTTTTCTCCACTCGCACGACGTCACACGCGCAGACGATGCTCCTCCCACCTCTGTCAACATGTCCTTTGCGCACCATTTTTATTGTTCTGATGTGCGCCAGTTATGATGTGCACCATTTTTATTGTGTTTGATGTGCCCTAGTTCTGACAGCGTCGGTGCACAGACAGACGGAAGAAGGAGGTGAAAGCGACTGAGATGATGACAGACGGCGGAGAAAGGAGATGGGGGAGAGAGTCGGCGAAAAGAGATACAGGGCAGTCAGTTGGGTGAGATGCGACTAGTTTTATTGTTTTGATGTGCGCCAGTTCTGATGTGCACCATTTTTATTGTGGTTGATGTGCACCATTTTTATTGTGTTTGATGTGCACTAGTTCTGACAGCGATGGTGCACAGATGGACAAAAGAAGGAGGTGAAAGCGACTGGGATGATGACAGACGACGGGGAAAGGAGATGGGGGAGAGAGTCGGCGAAAAGAGATACGGGAGTGGGGCTTCGTGGGAGTCGGTTGGGGTGAAATACGCGAGTGGGGCTTGGTGGCGTAGATTGGGGGATAGTGACGGGAATCAGGGGATATGGATGATTTTTTGACGGCTTTAAGTCAGGAACCCATATAATAACATAACTATATCTTCGTAAATAAAAAAATCAATTATATGAAAATAATCCGGTGCATTGATGAAAAACAGATCGACGGATTATAGTGATTCACAATTTAGATATTCAGGAGGGTTTTCACCAGATCTGCCCCCTATATATGTATATATATATATAACTGAATCATTTTGCTCCCTCTAACCCTCATGTACACATAAGGTTCTTCTTTGTTTTAGTGATAATCAAATTTCTTTGATCAACATTTGGAAACAAAGATTCCATCTCTGAGGTGCTTGTTTTAGTCTTAGAACACTGAAACTTATAATTGTATCCCTATATCATATAAAATAGCCATCAATCTAAATAAATTATTTAACTCAAAAATTAAATGTCATGTTAAAGTTAATTACAAAAATTAAATTTTAAAAACTATACACAACTTAATCATATCAACTTTGGTTCAAAATATATGTTCTTGATGGTTACTATTAGTATTGTCAACCAAAAGAGTTAACCATAATGATTCGGTTTTTAATTTTTTTCTTATATCTAAATATATAAATAAATAAAGCAAGAAATATAAATGATGATTAAATCGAACACGGTGTATTCAATTTTTTTTTGAAATTAAATATGATAATAAATCTATATTTCACACACATCACATAATAATATATTTCAAAATAACTACAACAGCTTATTGAGAAAATTTTTCATGAGTGTCATTCCTACAAAAAAATAAACATTTAATCTTATGAGGAGCATTTATATTGGTAGTGTCATTTTAGTAATAGTTAGAATAATAATATTGGCACAACAAAGTCTCATTTTATTAGAATAATTTTTTTGCAAAGAAAGGCGCTTGAATTAGAAGAAGAAGGGAATGTACAAGGAAAGATTAGCTCAAACTACACAAAGAATGAAAGAATACAAAAATTAGGACTAGCCTAGTAAATGATCATATTGAATTTTTGAGGCCCAACTGTCGTTAAAGGGAGAAGACCGAATGGACTTGATCAAACTTAAGTGAACAGTAGTAGCCAATTTGACCTTGCGAAGAACCAAATGTCTGCTGAATTGATCCCTTTGAAGATGGTTGAGTTTTTGAGATTCCAATTATTATAGGCACAGGATGCAATGAACCTAAAACTGATAACTTTTAACTCCTTCAAAGCAAACTGGTGGGAGGAAGACCAGTCTATCAAGCTGTTATAAAATTTGAACTTAGGAGGATTAGGGAAGCAGCAAATATCTAGAGCTTCAGTGAAAAGATTTTGAGTATGGTGATAGTAAAAAAATAGATGGTCTGCAGATTCTATGAAAGAATTGCATAGCTGGCAATTGCTGTCAGATTGGAGCCCCATTCTGTGCAGCCTATGCTTGGTTGCTAATTTCCGATGACAAGCCTGCCACATGAAGAAGCTGTGTTTAGTGAGATTCAACTTATTCCACACCAGGTCATACCATTTTGGCAGAGGATTGCTCGAATAAAATATAAAAATAGCCGATGATGAAGAGAAAGGATGCCCCTGCAGCTTCCAGACATTAGAATCAGACTCATAGCTTTGCTGAGCCAGCTGCCTTGATCTGAGAAGGCATTTGATCGGCCATGGAGCAGTGGGCTTCAATAGGATGGACCACCAGTTACTATCTTTGATAAAATAAGCATGGAGCTATTTTATCCATGTTGTCTCCTTATTCTGAATGATATTCCAGCTCTGAGAGAGGTATATGACTGAATGAGTATGCTGAGCTAGCTTGATGTTCAGACCACGTTGATGAGCAGGAAGACAAACAGAAGACCATTTCACTAGAGATTTGCGAAGGCCTTGCCACAGAAATCTTCTACAGATAGTATCTATGATCTTAAGAATATTCTTAGGAATACCAAAGATCCAGAACCAATAAATTTGAAGAGAATTCAAGACAGATCTAAGCAAGGTTGTTATACCTGCATAAGACAGCAGCTTGTTGGACTAGAGGTAATTCTGGCCCTTAAACCTTCCAACAAAATAGAGCAATCTCGAGATCTTATACTCTTGCAATTCAGTGGGATACCTAGATATCCGACAGGCAGGGATCCTCTAGTGAAACCGACTTGACTGGCCATTGAACTAGCCATAGTTAAAGATATCCTAACAAAGAAGACTTGAGACTTTTATTGATTCATAAACAAACCAGAATGAATAGAGAAATTATCCAGGGTATATTTGACCTTTACGAGGGAAGAAACGTTGCCATGACAGAAGTTAAAGAGATCATCAGCATAAAGGAGATGATTTAAACCAATCTGCAGCATTTTGGGTGATACTTGAACTCCGGAGAAGAGCAAAGAGATCTAAGAGATCTTGAAAGAATTTCCATGGCCAAAGAAAAAATAACGGGTGATAAAGGGCACCCCTGCCTAACACCCTGCTCACCTTGAAATATCCAACAGAGGCGCCATTGTGAATAATAAAATAATGAGGATCTTGCACACAAGCCATTATCTGCTTAATAAAAACAGGAGGGAATCTAAAATAATGCAGCATATCCAGAATAAACTGCCAATTCAGGGAGTCAAAAGCCTTCTTGAGATCTATTTTAATGCAACATCTTGAGGAGACTTTAAACCTTGAGTAGCCATTCACCAGAGATTGAGCCAGAAGAATATTGTGAACATGTTTCTATTTTTGATGAAGGCACTTTGTTCCATACCCACAATCTGAGAAACACAATTCTGCATCCTCCTATACAGCATACAGGAAATAACTTTATAGAGGGTATTACATAAACCTATAGGTCTAAAATAATTAGGAGAGGAAGGGGAATCTGACTTTGGCACCAATGCAATCAGAGTTGAATTTGTAGATCGAGGCATTTTGTAGCAATTTAAGAACTTCTTGATGGCTGTGCAAATATCTCCACCAATGATTGACCAGTGTTACATCCCACATCGACTGGGAGGGAGATCCTTAGCTTCCTTAATTAGGGCTAAGATTCCTTATTTAGTGTTGAGGCCTTTTGGGTGCAGATTCACCGAATGAGGCAGCACACCAACGCAAAACCTACCGCCGCATGGGGCAAAAAAGTGTGGGACAGTATTGACAGTAAGGGGTCGGGACTGTTACATGGTATAAGAGCCGACCACCTAGTGCGACAGAGTCCCCAGACTATTCACCGAATGAGGCAGCCGAGGACGTCTGTCCTGTAAGAGGGGTGGAATGTTACATCCCACATCGACTGGGTGGGAGATCCTTAACTTCCTTAATTAGGGCTAAGACTCCTTACTTAGTGTCGAGGCCTTTTGGGTGCAGATTCGCCGAATGAGGCAGCACACCAACGCAAAACCCACCGCCGCATGGGGCGAGAAAGTGTGGGACAATATTGACAGTAAGGGGTCGGGGCTGTTACAACCAGCAAGCTTTAAAAAAACTTGGCATTATAACCATCTGGGCCAAGACTTTTTGTGTTCCCCATCTGGAAGAAGCTATCCCTGATTTCCTCATCTATGAAGGGGACACACAGACCTGCAATATCATCCCCAAAGAGACAATATCCAACTGTGGATGAAAAATCATATCTTAGACAGTTTTAAGAAGTTCTCAAAATGCCTCTGAAATGATCTAGAAGAGAAGTTTGAATAGCAATCTGATCCTTCACCTAGAAACCCTCTGAATCCTTGATTCAGTTAACTCTTTTCCCATTAGATCTTTTCTTCAAGGAGCCATGAAAATATGCTGTGTTTAAGTCCCTATGTTTGGCCCAGTGCAGTTTAGCTTGCTGATGAAGATGAATGGCCTCATATTTGGATAACTTGGATAAGTGAGCAAGACAAGCTTTTTCTTCCTCTAACAAAGAAAAATCATAAGGATTGTCTTTGAGGAGGCATTGAGTATCACACAAATGTTGCCTAGCAGCTTGAATTCCCTCTGCTAGTTTAGAAGTGGTCTTACCAAAAGCAGTAAGGAGGCTTCTCTTCAGGATCTTTAATTTACTTTGAACATTAAAGAGGTCTGCACAAGAACCTGAGAAAGACCAGGAATTTCAAACAACATTAAAAAAATTGTCTTGAAGAGACCATATGTTGGAAAACCTGAATCTCTTCTTAGACCTGGAGTAATGAACAAAAGAGGAATCTTGCGAATACCTGGACTGTGGTCTGAGACCCCTGGGGCTGAGAAGATGGCATGAGAAGATGGAAAAGATGACAGCCAACAGGAGTTGCAGGCAATTCTGTCTAACTTGCACAGAGTGCTAACCTCTCTTCTGCTAGACCAAGTATATTTGAAACTTGTATATGAAACATCGGCTAAGCCACAAGTATTAAACACTTTGGAAAACTCTTCATTGTCTCGTAAAGTTGCAGCTGAGCCCAATTTATCTTGGATATGCAGGATGGAATTTAAATCACCAAAAATTACTCAAGGCCCTTACATACAGAGATGTTAACCAGTCAGACCATAAAGGAATTCTCGACAAATTTTCATTAAAAACATAAATAAGTAGCATGAAATTGATGAGAAGCTATAGAGATGTGACAGTGGATATGCTGAGGAGAGCAAGCCAAAATATGACAAGAGTTCATGACAGCTGAATTCGACCCCAATAAAATTCTTCCATGACTAGAAGTTTCAAAATTGTGAGAGAAAACCCAAGCTCCATGGGAGGAGAATCTGTTCTTAAACACAAATAGAGATGAGGAGGTTAATTTAGTTTCCGAAAGAGCGAACATATGGATGGAATTGGATAAGACAAAATTCATAACTTCCTTTTGTTTGTAAGAGGAATTGAGGCCTCTTACATTCCAGCAAGCCATATTAATGAGGAATGGATGGGTGGATTCCAATAACTACATCACTTCTTAGCGACATAGCTCTTGGCATTATTTGCTTGTGATTGTTTTTTAAACCTTTTGCCCTACCTCTTTTCTTAATAATTGTGGTAAAACCTTCTTCATCAGTGATGGTTCTGTTGGGATGAAGAGGAGATATGTCAAGAGCAGCAATAAGAGCTTTACAACCTGTGCTGGCACACTAAGAGTCTGGGACAACGAACTGAGAAGATTGAGGACTAGTGGACTCAAAGTAATTAGACTGGTTGGGAGACGCTGGTTGGACATTTGTCTCTGCTGATCCATGAGTGCTTTGAGCTACAACTAATTGTAGCCTTGTCTGACTTGGGCTATCAGGAGATGAGGAAGGTAAAGCTGAAACAGAATGTCTTTGAGTATCTTCAAAAAAGCTGGAATGTCATCCTCATTGACCATAGGATTGTTCTTAGGCTACTCAACATCAATATGAACCTGACTATGCTCTTTAGGAACCCAGTGTTATTTCACAGTCTTGGTACATTGCTCTGTTTTGTGACCACATATCGTAAAGTGCGCACATCTGTGAGGCTTCCACTCATACTCTACAGATTGATGCAAAATAATTCCATTGGGGCCATGAATATTAATCTGATGAAGAGGCTCATACTCTGCATTTAGCTCCACACACACCCTATCATATTGAAGACGTTCTTATCTAGCCGTAAATCCATCAGTACATATAGGATTACCCAGAGAGCTGTGATTTTGCTAAGAGCTTTATACCTCCACATATGTAAATTTAAATTAGGTAACTTTACCCAAATAGAAATAAACTTAGCTGAGTTAAGAGAAAGATTCATGGTAGGCTGCCAAGGCTACAATATCAGAGGCTGGTTGTCGAACGGCCAAGGACCTTTCTCCATAACTTCATCCATATTAATTTTGGATTCAAAAAAGAAGATAAATACTCCACGCCTCTGCTCTTGAACCGAAACAACCCTTTCATCCCCCCAACGCTTTCTGACATAATTTTTCACTGTGTATAGGGACGGTGACATACAAAAACATGGCCAATTAAGGTTATACTCCAATCCGAGATACCTTCTGACCGAATCTCGTCATCTAATTTGACATTAGAACCCTCTTCCCTTGCCAATTCAGATTCGGATTTTCAACCCATCTTCTAACCTCTTGTTGCCAGCGACGACGGATGCCTAGGACCCCCGTTTTGCGATATCTAGTAGAAATCATCAATGGACTTCTCTTTCGAATTCAGCATTGACTGTGTTGGAGCCTTGTCGACATTGCATGATGCACCGGCCGCAGCCGCTGCAGACCGCTCCATCGAAAACGTTAGTCGCCTCTCGCCGAAAAATCGCAATCGCAATCGCAATCGCCGAACAAGAAAAACTTGTTATTTCCTAGCAATTTAATCAAAATAATTTTAGCGATACATGAATAACTAATTTTCATTCATCAATATTTATATGGGGTAAAGATAGGTTGTGTACCTATTAAATCTAGAACTATTCTCAACTATAAAATCTAAATTTTTTTAATAATTTAAACTAATTCATTAAAAGGAAATGTCAATCACATGTCTTTGCACAAGTCATTGTATCGAACATACTTTTGCTAAAGGACAATTATATTCAAATTATATATTAACATTTTAGAAAATGATTTATGACGGTGGTACACATTTTGATTGGTAGATATTTCAATCATTTGAATCCGCATTAAAATTATCAGCGATTAGCTATAAAAATACATCATAACATCGGAATTAACTTATAAAGTTATTTAATGTCAAATCTTATAAAATTTCATCAACAAATTATATATAAAATAATTATTATAACTTTATTTAGTTTAATAAAATAACATGGATGATCGATACATGTCACACAAATCATAAATTAAAACAACTAAAACTGGACTAGTTTGAAAATATGATGAAAAATCAATGACAGACTAATTAAGGTATTATCAAATTTCACTACAAAAGCTTGATATTAATTTAATGACACAGTATATAATTACTAATAAAAGTATTTTATTTTAATTTCTTTTACCGCATGAAAACAATGAAATAATTGTTTTATCAATTTGAATAAAATAAGAATATCTATGATGAACTATGTTATGACAATTTCATTCTACAATAAGAGCATAAGCAGTTACTCTCATCTTTAATGTAGAGAAGCAAATTGTATAGGAAACTATAATGGATATAGTTACTGATAATAAGCCGGTGCGTTTGGACGACATTAATACCTAGTTAAAAATTAAAATTACAAATTGTTTGGATACCAGAATTTCATTAAATATATAATTATAATTTGATAATTCAAAATTTAAGAAAGGTAAGGGTGGACAGGCAAGCAGTAAGGAGACAAGTCAATCGAGGCCTGCGACTGTCAAGAGAAGCTAACGCATCGATCCAGCCACTCGGATTTCCTTCAAGGCCATGGCGGCTTCCGATCCGCAAAAGCTCATCCTCAAAGCCGACAAACTGTACCTCTCTCTCTCTCTCTATTTCTTTATAATTACTTTCCTGCGATACTTTTTCTCATTAAAAAAATTTAGTCGGTTTAAGGGGCGTTGCTAGTCTAGAGAGAATGGACGTTTGGTCTTTTAAGTTTGTTTCTCGCTCTACCCAGTACAAAACTCAGTATGACAAGATGGAGTGCCGATTGGAGACAAGCAACTGAGTTGTACGAGCAGGCAGGTAAGAAAACTCTTCAATTGCTGTCACCTTCAACATTTATATATTCTCCGCGTTTACTTCTTTGTTTTTTCACTCCTAATGGCTTAGAATTAACACTGTTATATATATATTAGCTATTTCATTCAGGCGTGCCAAGAACAATGAGAGCGCAAAAGAAGCTTTTGAGAAAGCTTCAAAGGGACAAGAGATGCTAGCTTCGTATCCTAATTTTCATTTTTGTATCTATTTCTTTACTCATCAAAATCAATCATTCCTTCAAGTTACAGACCCCTTTACTTTAATGCCCTGCCTGGTTGTTATCCTTTACATATATTATTAGTCCCTGGGATGCTGCTAAGCATATGGAAGCAGCAGCTGCATTGGCGAGGGAATTAAGCAACTGGAGGGAAGTGGCTGATTTCTACGGAAGGGCTTCGGAGTTATATATGCAATGTAGTAGGCCACAGCCAGCATCAGATGCACTTGGAAAAGGAGCTCGGTAAGCATTGATTTTTACCTCATATACTTTCATTGAATCATATTCATTGGAGATGTTTCAAGAAAGCCAACTTAAATGGAAAACCGGAAAACTTTCTAAAAGTACATCACTGAATAAAGTAAAGTACATAAAAAAATTTGAGAAACTCAATTTTATGGAAATATATGAAGTCCTTAAGCTGATTAAAGTCAAATCTTCTACAAATATGAATAATGCTTGAGTTAATTTTATTTATGAATGAATGAACGACACATTTTACCTTTGAAATTGATGTAATTTTGGTTGATCTACTTTTTATACTTGTTTTGATGTATATTATCAAAAGTATTATGAAACTGGTTTGATGCAGTGTATATGTACAAGTGCTCATGAGTGTTCATGCAGATTCTTTGAGTAAATATTTTTCAAAACAAATTAATGTTCTTTAGTCATTTTAGAGGTGTACTTTTAGAGTCTTTTTAGTTTCCCAATTTTCCAGTGAACACTTTCTGATATATATATCTATAGGGGGTTCAAACTAAAACCCGGGACTTAGTTGAGAGCTGAACATCTTCTTAGGAGAGTTGATCATTTTTGATCGGTCACTTTTACGGATAAATTAAATACAAAACAACACCCACTTGCACTCTCCCTCTCCCAAAAACTATTTTTCAACTTATCCAAAACACCAACTCAAATCTATTTTTTGTACTTTTTATTTTACAAGCCCATTTTTATGTTTTTTTTCTAATATTCAAAGTTCAAAATTGAATTATTAGAAAAGTTTCAAGTTCATAAACTTCAATTGAAAACTCTAAATTTGCTTCTCCAAAGTTTAAACTTTATTGAAAAAAAGTTAAGAACATAATCTAGTGCTATAAAGTTCAAAGCTCAACCCATAAATAAAAAAGAGAAGTATAAAAGAGTGTATGAACTACCACAATTTCAAAAACTACGGACAGAACTACTCAAGTTTTCAATCTCTAGATTTCTGCATTTTTAGGAGCCATAATGTATTGCAATTCAGCCTCAAAAATATTTAGTACCATGGCAAACCATCCCCTAACCCCTCATTACGTTCATTATATGTTGACCCAAAACATCATTTTTCTTTGAATTGCTAAATCAGGTAACTATGCCCGCCAATTTTTGAATGTGTTAGATCATGCCCCTTTTATTACTATTCTCTTTAAAAAAGCAAAATCTATCGTTGCAAAGTATAGTGTTTAGCTCAAGATAATTCAATAGTTTAATGAATAAAATTAGTGAAACATAAAGCTGTATTTTTTTCATAAAAATAAATAAATTACGTGAAGTACATAATTGCAACCAGAAATGTATGAAGTGAATGATTAATGTATCCGAAAAAGTACAAATTCAATGATTAAGGTATTAATTACACTAAAAACATAAACCCAAACTACCCCCATATTCATGTGTCAATTGGTGTGCTACAATGGGTCAAAATTGTTTGATGGAGTCAATTGAGCTAGGTCTCACAAAAGTTTGGGATTCTCAGCTGAGCCTCCATATATACATACCTACATATACATGTACTTTGATCTATTTCTTATATATATTCAACTGATAAATCCTTAAACATGACAATAAATATCTTCAACGTCGTATGTACAAAAGACCAAAAGTCAAATCCATTTGGCTACATTTTAATTTCATACCTAGTTTTCGCCAATTTTGAAATTTGTCATTATGGTCCACGAATTTTCTAGCCCTTTCAAACTTGTATATTTAGGCAAATGAATCTGAATCCTATATTTAAAATGCTATCAGACGTCATCCGGATGGTTATTGGGTTATCTCTGTATTTACTTGTTCTCTATACTACCCCTATAGTTTCACATACTAGTATTGTTCTTGCTTAATTTGTTAATGTATACATCTTTATAGTTAGAGCTTAATGCAGAATATGATGATATAACTCGTCTTCTCTATGTAGTGCGCTGACAGAGGCTGCTCCTGATGAAGCAATTCAAATGTATATAAATGCGTGTTGTATTCTTGAAGAAGATGGCAAGGAGCAAATGGCTTTTGATCTGTATCGAGATGCTACAAGCTTATATGTGAAACTTGAGAAGTGAGTTTCCTCATGTAGTTAACTACAAGCTTATCAACTGCACCTTTTGGCTTGTAGATAAGTCTTATCCAAACGTATAACAAATATGTTTTGATTAGTAAATTGTAGAGAAAATACTAAAAAGGGCCCAAACTATCACCTGTTCACCTCTTTCGGTCTTAACTACCTGATTTTTTGAAGAGTGTAAATTTTTTTTTTGATTAATTTGTGAAATAAAAATTAAAAGTACACCTTAAACTAACATTACTACACAAAACTAGACATGTATACGAAACTATATCGTTTTACACTAAAATTAAAAAACGCTATTTTGGTTTCACAATCACCGCCTTCCCATGGATTGAAGATCGGAATCGTTTTGTTGGAAATCAATAAAGGCTATACTTTTGTAATATTAGGATTTTGTAAATTTAGGTGTGTTTGTTAGAATTTGGAGGCTTTGATTGATTTATCAGTTAGGCATAGTCACGGGATGCGATGGTTGTGGTTACGGTGGAAGGAGAGTCTCTGACCATTGGCCGGGTAGCGACGATAGTTGTTGGCACGACGACGAAGGTGGAGCAAAGCAAGGCGGCGCGGGAGGGACTGAAGCCGAGCAATGAGGTTTCATTTGTTGTTGCAGAAGGTCACAGAAAGGAAGGTTGCTTATTAGAAAGGAAGGTTGCTGACTAGTTGTAGACTTGTAGTAGAGGATGTGGCACTATTGGGGAAGAAAGGGTGGCCTGGTTCAATTTATTGGTTGGCTGAACCGTTTCGGTTCCACCAATTAATCATTTGTGTTTGAAAATTGTGTGGAGAAGAGATTATAACAATATCATTTTGATTTTCTAATCCAAACATCGATAAAAAATCTTGTACAAATGATGTAGTTTCGTGTGTTGATTTAGTTTAAGGTCCAATGATAATTACTATATTACAAGTTATACCAAGAACTTCTATACTTTTTTTTGAAAATTTGGATTGTTCGGATCGTAAGTAGGGAAGCAATGCTACTTCGGACCCTTTCTGTTGTTTTCCCCTAAATTACATTGTCTCACTAGAATTAAAGAATATATGTTTTGAGCCAAAAATTTTGGCACTTTTTTGAAAGCTTCGAAGTCTACTTGTTTAGAAAAATTATGGGAAACTGTCATAACATTGCATGTACTGTCACTCAGAAAAAATTTACAAATGTTATGATGTTTCGGCGGATCACACATGCCATGAATCGGATGCCTTAGCCCATGCGTAGGCGACAAAAATCACTTTTCACTGCTCATTTAATTTCTAGTCGCCTTTCATTCACATGGGATAAGGGTTGATAGTCGTTGCCTAAAACAATAAGCCTTTTATTCTTTTCTCCTTTCATCCTTACCTGCCCCAAATTAGGTGATGCCCATAGGGAAAGACATTTCAGTATAACCATATAGATAGAGCTATCAATGCTGTCATATATGTCTCGAAGTGAATGAGCAATCTTAGTTACCAGCAAAGTTTGGTCCATTAACCGATATTTGTTTAGTCGTTTAAATAGAGACCGGTTTTATTTTAGGTATGCATTACACACCTTATGTAGATCTAGCTTGCGATCAGATTAATCATAATTTGCATTTATAGGGAAATTCCGTTTTTGAGACCTCATTGTGACTATTAAAATTTTAATTTGAACGTACATCAGGAATCTATTAATTACCTCAATCCGAACAACGTTGGTACAAAAATGATGTTGATTTAGACTATATTTGGTCAGACTTTATCAATATCATAGTGTCTTCTCTCTTGCCCTTTATCAATATCATCAGTCACTTAAGCATAATATACGAATAATTTTGGTAAAAAATCTATTATATTGATGGCCCTCTCATCGTAATGAATTATGTCTTGTATCATAATTATGATAGCTTTGGGTTTCTTTGTCGATACTTTTCTTAAATTAGCTTAGCTAATAGTGTAGAAATCATAGTTTTAATAGGATTAGAAGTCCTATTCATTACTGGATTTGTTGGTATCTATAAAAAAACTAGTTTGAGTTTATTGGAGAAGTAGACTACAAAAACTAATGAAAATTAGTAGTGGAAAATTAGTCAGTCAGAAAATCTCTTAATTTTTTTAGTTCTCTTGTATTCTTTATTGAGAAGTTATAAGATTGTCACCTTCGCTTGTGATTGTATATCAACTGAAACCTGTAATTCTTGTCTTCTATTTTTTTGTCCGTTGTTCTTGTACAATATTCATCCACGCTACTTTAACAAAACAGTATCAGAGCTTAAAGTTTCAGGATGGTAATTTCTTTGCAGTTTTGATGTTGCACTTTTTGATGACAAATATATTTTTGCCACATGTATAATAAATATAAAGGTGTTATGAGGCGTGAAGGAATTGTAAGAGCTTTGAAAAGTAAATATCCTAAGAGATGTAAGGAGTGTGTAGAGGCTTGCAGTTATCCTTAAAAGATGAAGTTCTTCAAGAAGTCTCCGGTGCCAAAGGTGATAGACTTATGGGATAAATTAGATCTCTTGTACAACAAGATGAAGTTAATTGGTCGGTTGTACTTCAAGATCCAGTTTTTTAATCTCAGGATGAAAAAATGTGGTTCCTTACAAACTCATATCGATGACATTAATAAAATCGTTCTTGACTTAAAAAATTTATGTATGAGGATTATAAGGATGAGGATGTGGTCACTCCATTATTGTGCTCTCTACATAAGTCTATGCGTAGTTTTGTGAACTCTATGTTATATGGTTAAGATATATTAACATTAAAGGAGGTAAAATCAGCACTATTATCCAAGGAGTTGGACATGTGAGGAGAATTGGAAAGAGAAGATTCTAATTAACACGCAAAGAGTTTGTTGTTCGAGAAGATCTTCTACCAAGGACAATAATAAATATAGAGGAAAGTTTAGGGGATGGTCAAAACTTAGTAGATCCAGGGAGTGCTATTTTTACCTTTTACCGAATGATTGAATTTTTGAAACTCAACGCACTATTTGTCTGACCTTTGGATCCATGCCCAACTTCTGTATTAGTATTCTATGCATAGAAGACAGGGAATCTAACATTTATAAACTACCTGGACTGTAAGCCTCTCACTCATTCAACTATTAAGTAACTGCTGGAATGAATTCAAAAGCTATTTTCCTGGTATTATGAGTTCTCATACAGAAGTTCACAACACACGTAAAGGCATTTGTGTTCCATATCTATATCAATTCAACATTGAAATGCCATCAAGATATATTTTTGAAGAATATATTGCACCTGCTTGGCAACAGGTATGGTGACGCTGCGTCATTATTACTGAGATGGGGCCTATCAGCAGACAAGTGTAATGCGACTCAAAGCCAATGCAAGGTACGCAACCAACATTTGATTCCAGGTGTAGATGCTTTTAAATCTTTTGTACTCAATTCATGGAGTTTGACGCCTTGACAGCACATTGCATACATTTTTCCGTGCTTGTTATTTTAGATATGTTTAGGGATCAGTAGCTTTTTCAAAAAACAATAATCAATTTTCCATGCTTGTCAGGTGAGTTTGGAGGTCACTTTTGTGCGGTCTTGCCGTCATTTAAAGTTAGAATTGACCTAGGGATTTGAGTCGCTTTTCAAAAATTTCATGTTTATTTTTTATTCTTCTTTTTTTATAATGGAATATAGCACGCAGTTTTTTTTTGTGTTTTTTGGGGGTCTAAGAAATAGGGGCTCTCATTGTAAAATCATTTTTCTTCTCAGGCTTATCTTAGTGCAATAATTGTGTATCTATACGCTAATGACTTCAAGCAAGCTGAGAAGTGCTTCAACGACTGTTGCCAGTAAGTTGATTATCTGCTTGTGCAATATCAATGAATCCTGTGTATGTCAGCTCTCTATGTGCAAAGTTGCGATATTTCTTGTGCTGTGAATTTAAAAGGCAATCATACACACAATGTCAAACAGCCATAGATGTGAATTTCAAATCTGAATGATAACGTCTGAGTCTATGACTTATGTTTGATGGAACTGACCATTTTTAGCGCATGTATGTTTGTTTATTTCAATAAGCTCGTAGGGGTTAAAGCTTTAATTCATTTGCCCAACACAAGCATTGATATTGACTTGATCATTCTCATTCAGTACATGTTCAAAGCCAAGTTGTGAAGGCGTTGTAACCTATTTCCCCCAATTTTTTTTCTTTCTAGAGACTCTTTAAGTACTGCAAGTGCACTGTAATTTTGTCATCTATTTTTGAGTTGTTCCCACTTGGGAATACATTTAAATTTTCAAAGGCTGTAGGCTTATGATGCATGTTTTAAACAATGCTATATCACAAATTTGATAATATGTTCACTGCCTTGTTTCTAAACAGTGAATTTCCGTCTTCTCTCAAGTGATACATGTTAAGGAAATGTTGATGTCCGAAGTTGAATATATATTTCTTTTAAGCTGCTGTGTTCCAAACTGTATGATTCATCAGTACAAGGTGTTATAAAATTTTAAAATAGTATTAGCTGATGTAATATTAATACTATGAGATTTTAATTTCATGCCTTTTCCTTCGCATAGGATTGATGTTTTTCTTGGTAGCGATCAAGGACGCTGTGCTAGTAAGCTAATTTCTGCATACAGAGAAGGTGATGGTGAAGAAATTAAACGTGTTGCCCAATCAAGCACAGTGTCCCATCTTGACCATGTGGTACGTGTATTAAACAAGTTATCGTTCTTCCTAAACTCAGGTCTTATGTGGGTGTCTTGTTGAAAGACCTGGTCAGTTTTAGGTAGTATGTTGCTTGTTAATGCATTTATGCTACTCAGCATCTAGCTGGGGACTAGAAACAAAGGTCACCCACGTATGTGGAATTAGATGCCTCCAGGGGGGCCGAATTGCTCCCCTTTTGGTTGTCTCCAACTCACTCGTGTTGTGCGGTAGATTACTTGTAATATAATATGTTCATACTCAAGTATCTAGTGTTTGGCATCTTTTACTAGTTGTGTCATCGGTTTTGCATTCAAAATGTGCTTCAAACTGAAGTGCAGTTTATTCTTGCTTGGTGAGTGTGTAATATACGGATAAGCCAGCGACCTACCCACACTCCCACAGCATATGCTTGCTGCCCCCTTGTTGGCTTTATGTAAACCGCTCAAAGTCTGGTTTGAGGTTATGCGTCCATCTGTTTCAGTGCATAGATTGAACCAGTTAAAGCGAACATGCATCATACGAATCATTAGGATGTCTTTTTTTTTCCTTCAGCAAGTCAAACTATTATGCTGCTAACATTAAAAAAAATCATTGATGTTTGCAGATAATTAAACTGGCAAGGAAATTACCCACCGGTGATGTAAGTGCATTCAGGAGTGAAGCCTTGGACGAGCAAGAGGAAGCCTTAGATGAAGATGATCTCACTTAGAGCTTCGCTAGTTGCGTGATCCGTTGCATATGTTTGAATGACAACATCCCAATCACCAGTGTGAAGAACCTTTTATTCTGTTATACAAAATACTTCAACTACAGAGGCAAAGCAAGTAATTTGCAGTTTCAGTGAGGCGAGAGGAACTCAAATAATTATCCAGATTGCCTCCATTTCAACTAAATGTTACGCCAGTAATCCTTCATCTGGGAATCTTTTCATAATACATTACTGAGGGTGTGTTCTTTCATGTTGAAAGATTTTACTGAAGCTAAAGTCAGTTCCTCTTAGTTTTTTTTTTTTTTTTATGTAAACAAATTGACTTTATATAAGTAAAATAAACATCTCGGTTATTGGTGTTACATGCAGATCATTTCAGCTCATTTAATTCTTAACTTAGCTGCATATAACCTTGTTGGGATCCCATTTATCATTAGTATAATTAATTTTTTTTTCATATAACAATAGATTAACAATAAAATATATTGGATCATAGAGACATCTGGCCTCTGGGAGTTGACAACCTTGGTGGACAATAAAAAGTTGCTACTGTTTTAGCTTCAGCTTCAGGAAACTTTTTTACTTGTAGATATCGCCAAGAGGGATCCATTCAAGTACAGGTAATACTCGATAGGTGTCTATTAAATACAAAAGCTGTTGACAAGTTCAAAAATTTCTAGAGTATGGCTTCGGAGGCTAGGTTTCTTATTATAGCCCCAATTAAGATGATGTTTGGAGATGAAGTCGAAATAATCGTCAATTCATATTGGTCCAGAAAAGAAGGCTGTAGGTAATATTCATGGTTTGGGGAATTATAATCGTTCAATGAATTTTTGTGTGAAATTAAGGGTAGAGTGGTTAAAATAATGTGTTTAAAATTAAGATGAGTTAGGAAATTTTTTAAAACTCGAAAAGGTAAAAACAGGGCTTTAAAACTGCAGAATTGGTTGGAAACACCCCTGAGCTCGATCCGGATCGTGCCTAAAGCAATATAGCTTGATTTGGGTTATGCACCGCATAAAGCGGTCCGTCCGAGTATGGGAGCATCTAGATCTTCTCAAAGCCTGCCCATCAACTTGCACGCTCGCCAGCACTTGGCACATACAGCTACAGCCCAGCTCGGCCTTCAATCGCACACGTCCAGCACCCCCCTCGCCCAGCAGTGCACACCCAGCCAGCTTGTCTGGTAGCCTGTTCAGCGCCCTCCAGCGCCACACCATGTACCACAACTATCTTCTAGCCTGCGCCCGCATCACAGCGTGTCGCTCGTCAGGGCCCAGCCTCAGTGCCCTGTGCATCAACCCCCGCTCGCCAAGCATAAGTTGAGCCCCAACACCACTCTTGCCAGGCCAACACCCAGCACCATAGCATGGTGCTCATAAGGCCAAGTCTCAGCGTGTGCGCTTCAACGTCCCACACCTCAGTGCCTTGTACCCCGCCCGTCAGGATCCGGCCTTACGTTGTGCGCCTAGCCCGCCTTCACCGTAAGCCGGCTTGACGATACATGAACTCAGAAAGCCCCAAAGGTCCCCGCAGCAGCCCCAAGCATCCAGTTCATGGTCTTGTACCGCATCCAGTCTTCGAAGACCCTTGAGGGCTTCTCGATCCATGCCATTAGGCCTTGCGCCGCACTTTTTTCAGACCATTTCAGGCTCCTCGAGCCACACTCTTAGACCTCGTGCAACATCTATACACGACCCATGTAGGCTCTTGAGCCATGCCCAAGGCCTCGTGCCACGCCTTTGCGGGCTCTCCAAACACTAGGTCCTTTGAACCCCTATCAATAAAATAAATCTATTAAACATTTCCGCATTGTGCTTGACTTGAGATATAACTCTTGGGATCACACGCCACAGCACCTACAAGACCTCATTTAGGAGCATATCGGTGTGAGTATTCTAATATTAGTCTATTTAATCTTTATTTTGGAATGTGAAAATACTTATAGTTGGAGAATGTGATGAATGCTGACTTTGTTCAAGGGAATCAATGACCATCGCCATGATGAGATGCAGTTAACTGCCATTCAATACAGAAGTTTTTGGCACAACATGAAGACCAAGTACATTAAGCATTCAGAGTTCGAGGGTGTATCCCTTGTAGGATACTATTAGGATATTGATCAGCATGTAATGTTACATACATGTTGATACATAGTATCATTTCATCGATTGTGTTTGGGCACAACGATATTTGAGCTTTTTTACACAATGTGGATGTGGGACGAGTTCATCAGACAAAAGACAGACCCAAAGAAGAATCCTCTCTTAGAGGCGAATAGAGAGAGATGAGGGGTGAACGTCTTCCTTACTACCATGTTCAGACTTGGATATGGTGGTTTAGAAGATAGGATACTAGATGTGGAGAGGGTCGTTTTATCAAGAATGGAGTACACCACCCTAAAGGTCACCAATGTTGCTTGATGTATTGTGAGTCATTTTTGCTAATTTGATTTATTTTATTTGCACCCTCACTTGATCCGATACACATACATTATGTATCTATGCTAATAAAGATTTTTGTGAACTATTTAGGATGAGTTATGCAGTAGCCAGTCTAGCACTGTAGTTGATCGAGTATGAAGGGATATTTAGAGGCACACCATGCACCTGAAAATCCAATTCGTGTCCACTATAGCACAACGCATTTATCGTGGGCTTCTTCTGGTTTTAGAAATCCATCAAGAGTGATAAGTACTATGCCAGTCAGGAGCAGTACGAGTGGGATGTCGAGAGAAAGGTCTTGCAGAGAGCAACTTCGAGGGGAGGCGTGTGCCCCTCCTGTGATGCTGATCAGTAGCTCTCCACCAAAGATCTAGGATTATGTGTCATTCATTATACCACATCTGAGCGGTGCCCTATTATCCCACACTAGAGTTATCAGATGTACATCCAGTCTTAATGGGATGAAGTGTGGGTGACTCCATAGCTACACCTACACAACCTCCTCATCTACAGGATCCATTTGTAGACTTTTTTTGTTGAATGTAGCTAAATCAGCCATTAAATCCACCATATGCATTGGATACTCATCTTCTAAAGTATTGATATTGAGATCACTTAAATTTATACATACACTAAATTTTTATTTTTTCATCGTGTGATAGAGATTAGATAGCATGTGAACATAACGACTAGCCCAATGAAACTTACGATCAAAACACATTTGATCTGGCTACATCACAAGTCGCTACCTCTTCTTGGCTGGGATGCTATTTGAAAGGGGAATTCCAGTATAATAAGCCTTCGTAGTCAATAATATCCATTAGTTGGGTGTTACCCTCCTTCAAAGGTTGTTGACTAATAAAAGTTTGTCGAAGGTCGTCGACTAATGGTCATAACTTTTTCACATTGTAAGTGAGGGTCTAATATAAGTCAAATAAAAGTTGAGGGGAATAATGATGGAGGTGTTGCTAGAGTTGGAGGGGGGGCTTTGTGAAGGATGTTATTGATTTGGACGAAAGTAGGCTTAGAATTGTCGCATGAATTGTTTATCATTTTTTGTACGGTAATGGGTTGAAGGATTGAAGTGGTGAGCCGATGTATTAGAAGAGTGTGATTTTAGAGTTAAGATAAATTATTACAGTAGTTATTGGTTAATTTGGGATGAGGTTTTATGGTAAATAGTTAAAATAAGGAGAAAAATATAAATAAAGTGACATAGTATATAACTTATATATCTGAGCGACCAAAATGACACGATTTTGAATTGTGATAGGGGGTTTTAGGTTTCATGATTTTGAGTTTTTTTTAGTACTTGAAAGTTTTTAAGGTTTCTGAATTTTAATTTTTAGTGTTTTTAAGATTCTAGGATTTAGGTTTTAGAGTTATGAAACAACATTATTTTTAAAGGTTTTGAAACATCATAAAAACAATATAAATATGAAATTTTGAAATGAAATAGTTTTACAATTTCTAAAACACAAAAAATTTTAAAACATAGAAAACATAGAACTCTCAAAAATTATCAAAACAATATCATTTTAACCGCTAAGATATGAGAGTTATAAATCTTGTCTGGATCTATCCACAATCCTAAAAATTTTATAGATTTAATTGAATTTGTAAAGTTACACGGTACAACATGAAAAATTAAAAAAATCTTGAATTTTAAAATTAAAAATATTACCATCATAATTTTCAAAATGATAACAGTATGTACTTCTATTTTCCATTTTGTAATTTTATGTTAATTATTTATCTAGCATGTTTCTATGTCTCAAAACTCACAGCTCAACTTGTATAGAATGATGATTTTAAATTTTAGATAAATTTTTATATTTATTATAATTGATATTGAATATCAGTGCAAATAAAAAAAATAGTTGCTTGAACGTGAGGATGAATATTATTAGAATAGTTTTAAGATAAATAGATTAGAGATAATTATAATTAAATTAAATAATAATTATAGAGATAATAATAATTAAATAAAATAAAAGTATGCCGCACATGATTTTAGATCCAGGAATCAGAGGGAAAAAATAAAAGAGAAATTTTGAACGCTCAATTTTTTTAGTAATTAAATTTACTCACATTTTTATTTATTTTCGATTCTATCATACTTGAAAAAACCTGCAATGTTGCAGATTTTTTCAAGTAAACCGCGGTTTTAAATTTGTGATTTTATAATCGCAGTTGTGAATCGTGATTTTTCTTAAGAAAATTATAATTTTAAATCGCGGTTATGAAATTACCGATTTAAAATTTGATTTTTTTTTCAAATAGAGTAAGATTGAAAAAAAAACCAAAAAACAAAATATGCAAAGACATCTGGTTTTGTTATCGTGAGATTTGGGTCAATCAAAATTTCTGAATTGGAGTTGGAGGTAGTTAAAAGAGTATTATTATGTTATCTACAGTTTTCATCTTGCTTTTCATATTTAGCAACTCTGCATGACTTGATTTCGTGGAACATGGCGCATCTGCGATTCCTTTTCGGTATACTTGCTTCTCTGAAAACTGCAATCATCTTTTCCTTGGCATGCCCTGTTTTTATGGTTTGGTTGATTAGGGTTTCTGTTTTTGTTTCAGGCTAATTTGCTATTTTTGTTCCTTCTTTTCAATTGATTTACACGCTCGAGTTTCCGCCATTAAGTAGGTTAGGTTTCTTCTTCCAGGTATCAGATGCTCAATCCTTTACTTTTCACATTGTAATATGGATCTCATTGCTTTGGCTGTCTATTCAATTACTGTAATAGCTTCCGTTGGTCAACTACTCTTCTTTTAGGGTTTTCATCCATCTGCTTCCACTCCTGCATGTCAGATCTAAGTGCCTGCTGTTAATTTCAAAATTAAAGTCTCTAACTCACATCTTTAATTTTTTATTCTTGGAACATAATTTAGACGGAGACTTTTTTATATCGAGGTATACATGTCTTATATTCTTATATTTATTGCATCCATCTTAGTTTTTAGATTAATGTAATAATGCTGTGGGGCAGGCCTCCTCCGTTCCTTGTTAATGTCGTGTTTATAGACTACCGCCACAGATGCTCAAACCTCATATCACATGATGAGGAGCTAGTTTAACTTTCAGGTTGTACAGGTGTATTGCTTTTCGTTGTCCTGTATAATATATGTTGTAGATTAATACATGATGGTGTTTTATCATTCATTTATTTTTCTTTCAGTGGTGCACTAGTATAAGCAATGATGAGAATCCTTCCAAATTAGGAAAGATTACTTTTTCTGTTGCTGTGTGTTTTGACTGCGTTACTAAAATCATATTTTGTTCTTATATAGATATCCCTGCAGACGGCCCAAATCTTTTTGAGGGAATGTCTACTCTTTGCAAGCAAGAAGCACTTAAACGGTCATCCAGGCCAAGAAATTGGATTGATTATAAGATGTTAGATAGCACTAGTTGTAGGGGGTATTCAAGTTCTCAAAATACTAACAAGGTTTGGAAAAGCCTTTCTGTCTCAAAAATATTTTTATGAATTTTCTTCACACCCTAGTACTAGTTTGTTTCATGATTAACATAAGCTGATGTGTGGTATGCTTTATGATGAATTCTGATGTGAGGTATGCGTATGACACAGATCCCAAAGCAAGAAAATAAAAGTGGAGGCTCCAAAAGTCCAAGACATAGAGAGGTATATATTCTTGTGAAGCCTAACACAGAACATCTTCGGTAATCAGAATGCACACATTCAAGTTTTTTTTTTCTCTTTTGGCTTTTCTTGTGTTTTTTCATTGTGTGTATGTGTGTGCATGCGTATGTGGCATGTGTATGTGTTGCTCCTTTGCTTCCTTTCGCATGACAGGCTTGTTTAGATTACAGTGTAAACCTTCTAGAGAGAATGCCTTAATTTTTTGTAATATTATAGGGAATGCAAATAACAGCAGCACACACGAGATTATAATTTAATTAATTGTAGTTTAGTTCGGCCTATTGTTTCTCTTGCCTTTTTGGAATCATACTCAGCTTTCTACGAATGATTTATCAGGTGTCTGCCAGATGGAGCCCCGCTGAATCATGCAAACCGGACATAGCAGATGCTCCCGTGTTTTATCCTACTGCTGAGGCATAATGTTCTTCCTTTTCTGTATTTGTTTATTCTAGTTGTCACTATCAATTTTTTCTCCTATAGCTTGGTATATTTTTCATGTTCACTGACTTCAACAGGAGTTTCACGACACACTTGGGTATTTAACAAAGGTGGCAGCAATAGCAGGGCCTTATGGCATATGTCGGATTGTCGCTCCCCTGTCATGGATCCCACCATGCCCTCTTAAAGAGAAAAGTGTTTGGGAACAAGCTAAATTTACTACTAGAATTCAGCAAGTTGACTTGCTCCAAAATAGGGAGCCTATGAAGAAAAAAAATAAAGGACGGAAGAGAAAAAGGAAAAGAAACTCTCGGATGGGAACATCCAAGAAATTTGCCTCTTTGGACAGTTCTGAGGACATTACTTCAGCTGATGACAAGTTCGGTTTCCAAACTGGCTCAGATTTCACATTTGAAGAGTTTCAGAAGCATGCGGATGAGTTTAAAAGAGTGTATTTTGAAATAAAACATGATAAGATGGATTTGGATGCCATAAATGAGACTCATGTATGGGAGCCATCTGTGGAAGAAATCGAGGGTGAGTATTGGCGGATAATAGAACAGCCGACTGATGAGATAGAGGTACTATGATGCGATCATTAATATCTCTATTGATTTTTGTTTTTATTTTCCTTTGCCTTCTAGTGATCTACAATTTTCTGAATACTTAAAGGTTTATTATGGGGCGGACCTAGAAACTGGAGTATTTTCCAGTGGATTTCCCAAGGCATCGACAGTGCTCTCTGAAGAAGACATTGATAAGTACGTGACTTCTGGTTGGAACCTAAACAACTTTCCTCGCCTGGCAGGATCTGTTCTAGGTTTTGAAGGAAGTGACATCTCGGGAGTTCTTGTACCATGGCTTTATGTTGGAATGTGCTTTTCGTCGTTTTGTTGGGTAAGATGGCAATTTTCTTCAACACATTTTAGAGTCAAATTAGCGTAGGTTCAACCTTTGTTGTGCTTTTTTAGTTTGTGGTCTGATGTATGCTTTCACTTTGTCTTTTGTTGCTCAATGTTAATTTTCGTTAATGAACAGCATGTTGAAGACCATCACCTCTACTCACTAAACTATCTGCATTGGGGTGATCCCAAAATCTGGTATGGCGTACCCGGAAGCCATGCATCGGCTCTAGAGTCCGCCATGAAAAAGCATCTACCTGATTTATTTGAAGAGCAGCCTGATTTACTTCATGAACTGGTACAGAGTACAGAAAATGCACATTCTTCTCTAATTCTTCACTGATTATTGTGCATCCACATTTTGTTTTCAGTATTTGTTATTATTCTCTTCTCAAAATTGGATTGTACTCTTCAATGTTCATTTATTAATTGACGTGTTTAATTCAAGATTCTTCTACCAAGCTAGCTCATTTTCAGTGCCAAAATTACTCACTGATGATCTAGTGATTTCTAATATTACCTGGGCAGGTTACTCAGCTCTCTCCTTCAGTTTTAAAAGCTGAAGGGGTACCAGTGTACCGGGTAGTCCAAAAACCTGGAGAATTTGTTCTCACGTTCCCAAGGGCTTACCATGCTGGTTTCAATTGTGGCTTTAACTGCGCGGAGGCTGTGAACGTCGCACCTGTTGATTGGTTGTCCTATGGTCAAAGCGCAGTTGAACTTTACAGTGAACAGCGTCGTAAGACTTCACTGTCTCATGACAAATTACTGTTCGAGTCAGCGCATGAAGCAGTTAGATCCCTATGGGAGATATTTATCCTCCAGAAGGAGAACTCAAATAATTTAAGTTGGAAAGGTGTCTGTGGGGAGTATGGGATTTTGACAAAGGCAGTTAAGGTAAACAATATTCTGTCAGTTGTGTACAACTGTGTGAATCATAATTTGTCATGTTTTGGTAACAATTGTACTTTCTCGCAGACAAGAATTCAGATGGAAGAAGAACGATTTGAGGGTCTTCCTATTGGTTTAAAAAGTCAGAAGATGGAAGGAGACTTTGATTTGAAGAATGATAGGGAGTGTTTCCAGTGTTTCTATGACTTGCACCTTTCTGCCTCTAGCTGCAAGTGCTCCCCTGAAAAGTTTGCGTGCCTGAAACATGCAAATATTATTTGCCGGTGTGATGTAGGTGATAAACTTGTTCATGTGCGCTATACCATCGATGAATTGCAGAAATTGGTTCAAGCATTGGAAGGCGACCTAGATGCTTTAAAGTTATGGGCCTCAAAGGACCAAAAGCTTGTGGCTCATACCAATGATGACGAGAAATGTGGTTTTCAAGCTGTTGAAAATGCTGATCTTGACTTGCACAAATCCAAGTGCCGTAAACAGGAAGATGTCTCTCTTTGTTTTTCTGGGGTGGATCATAGTTCAGGAAGCAATGACCATGGTCATCTTAACGATGAAGCACAAGCCGTTTGCTGTGATAACGAAAAGCAAGTACGTCGTCATGGTAAAAATCATGATACACTTCTAGTCGGGGAGCAAAGTGGGGTGGATTTAAATGTTGACATCAGCAATGACAAGGTTATTTCAATTGTTTCTGGAAATTATATTCCAATGCGTCCACAAGAACAGAGCAATTGTCTTGAAGACCAAATGCAAGATGAAACGGCATTTCTAAACTGCCAGCATGCTGCCTGTAGAGAATACCTATCATCTTCTATGAACTGTGCTGATAAGAATTCTGTCTGTTTATTCGAAAGCTTGGTGAAGCCTGTGGCAGATCATTTCATGGTGCAAAAGGCAGATTTCTGTGTTGAGGTCTTGACTATTGGGCACCCTATGTTTGGCAAGCTTTGGTGCAATAAGAATGCTATATTTCCCAAAGGTAATGATTGTTCATGTGTGCATTTACAGTTTAAGACTTGATTTACTTGCTCTCTGTTTTGCATACTGGATAGATTATTTAAGTCATGAGTTTCGCATGATAAAGGTTACACTTCTTAATGCAGGATTTAGAAGTCGTGTTCAGTTCCCTAGTCTGTTGAATCCGAATGTTACTTGTTATTATGTATCAGAAATTATTGATGCCGGCCTTCTCGGACCACTATTTAAGGTTAGTTTCTTCCTGATATTCGGGTTGAGACTTTTTATACTCTGCACACGTTGGTGTGATTGTTGCTAAAATATGTCTGTTTATACTTCCAGGTTACTATGGAAGATCATCCTGACTTGAAGTTCACTGATGTATCGCCGCAGAAGTGCTGGGAAATGGTGTTAGAAAAGCTACATCAAAAAGTTGATGAGCAAAAAGGACAAGGGCTGCTCTCTGTGCAACCAGCTGAGGTTATTGACGGCCTTCAAATGTTTGGATTTTGCTTCTCTCCCATTATGGAGGTGAGTAATAACTCCTTATGAGTAGGCATTAATTTTGCATTTGAGTCTTTGCATAGTTGAGTCTTCACGTGTGATAAGAAACTGGATATCCGGTCACATTGTGCTGTCATTATATGGATCTGCTGAACGTAGCTATCCTGTATTGCTTATTAGGCCATTGAGGCTCTGGATCCAAATCAGCTATTTGTAGAATATTGGAACAACAGGAGATCAAACAAGCTGGTTCAAAAGACATCTGGATCAAGTGGGTTGCTAGAGGATAAAGGAGCCAAAATCTTTGTATAGATGATAAAGCATGGGGAAGCTGCTTGTTCAGCAGAGAGTGGGTTACAGGAGATGGTTGTGGAAGGCAAGTCGTGAGGAGCTGCTTGTTATACAGAGAAGAATACTAGGAAAACACAGCACGGAAAGCTAGCTTGATTTGGAAGTAACAGCGCTGACAACATTGATGGAAGAAATTCCTGAAAGAAGTAGATAGTGAGATGATATGCATTATATAAGAAAAATAATAAGTTTAGTTGCTTTGGAAATTAGTTCAGAGGGAGGGAGGAGGGGCTTGGTCTTTCATCCAATTTAACCACCAGTTGATCATTGTAGATCCATTTCTTCATTCATTTTAAAGTTGGGTCAAATTGTTTCATTAATTAAGAAAAGGAACCCCAAACGCTGAGGTGCATCAGTAAAGTGTGTATCCGCCATTGGGGTCGGTTTTTTGTTCAATGTGGTTTTCCCACTGTCGCTGTTCTTTTTCTTTTTTTTTAATTATTCGCATCCTCTTACTTTTGGAGGTGTCAACGATTTTTTTTTTTAAATATATTTATTTTATTGATAATGGTCCAAAGACCTAGGGCTCGAAGAGCCTACAAGGGTTGGCACGAGACCTAATGCGCGGTGGCACGAAGCCTAGGGAGCGGCGGCTCGGAAGCCTAATACGCGGTGGCACAAAAGGAACGGCGGCTCGGAGAGCCTACAGATGTGTGGCACAAGGCCTAAGAATTTGGCTCACCGAGGAGCTGCGACAGCCTGCAGGGACGCCGGGCGGAGTGCAGAGGGCGCAGCGACTGACGCCCTGGTGCTGACACCGCCTCGGGGCTGAAGCCTGCGCAGAGGAGACCGGTCCGCCTCAAGCCGGAGAATGGGCGCGGGGCCGCTTCCGGCGACCTGCTGGAGCCGGATCTGCTGGGGGCTACCTCCACGCCGCGAACCGGATCTGCTAGTTGGAGCCGCGGTCTGGCTACCTTGGAGACGACCACCGCCGAATCAACTGGCTAGGCGCCTCGGGGACGACTTACTGGCCTCCGACGAGGCTTCAACGGAGGCCAGACCTTGATGCAGCCGTGGCAGATCTGGACGAGCGGGGGGCTTGCTGGGTGTAGGACGGCCGAGGAGAGCGGAACCCTTGCCGCATGGCCGACGGGCCGATCTGGGGGAGAAAAACCCTGGATAGGACCCTCGGCGCGGAGGGCGCTGCTGGATTCGCCGTCTGCTGTGGGGCAAGCATCAGGGGGGCTCGGCCGGAACCGGTGGGTCACTGGCTAAGCCTCCTGAGGGTTGTGGCCTTTGAGGCCTGAGGGTTCAGCCGCTCGATCTGCGGGGCCTGCGACACTGCCGCCCGATCTGCGGCTCGGTGGTTAGGCTGCGCTCGCCGGGCGGGATCTGGCCTGGCTCACCGAGCGGGAGGAGGATCTGACCGCGGACATGCTCGACCGGCTCGGCTGGGGATTCAGGCCGCCTAGCCTGTGCTCGCAGTCCGGGGAGATCCAGCCGCTCAGATCGCCCGGCGGAGAACCCCGCCGACGGCGCTTCGCCTGAGGGGAGGGGTGACAACGGGGGTGTCTGCGGGATGGGTTGGTTGAGGGGTGGGATGGCTGCGGGGTGGCTGTGGGTGGCCTGACTGCGGGTGGCTGCGGGTGGGGTGGCTGTGTGGTGGCTGCGGGTGAGAGGCTGAGGCGGGGTGGCTGTGTGGTGGCGGGGCAGGGGTGTGCGGGGAGGAGGGCCTGCCCCGCCCTCCTCCTCCACCGCCGGTGACCTCCTCCTCCACCGCCGGTGACTTCTTTGGGGAGAGTTTTTCTAGAGAGGATTTTTGAGACGATTAGTTGCAAATATGATTGACTAAACTCTAACATAATAGAGAAAACTGATAACAAAAATTTTGGATTTTGAATTTTAACTTGAAAAGGTAAACTACTTTTTCTTCTATTCTAATTTACATATTTTGTAAGTATACTACTAATTATTACTGGGCGTTGAGTAAAACTGGACCTTAAGGCTGTGTCTGGTTTGAGAAAAGTTAGAGGAAAAAGAAAGTTAGGGGAATGAATCCCTCAAAAAATTCATCTTATTTTACCCTTGTTTGGTTTGAGGTGGAAAATTTTATAAAAAGTACTAAAACACTCTTTAATTGAAACAAATTTTTCATCACATTTTCCATATAACTTTTCATTTAGTTTTCCATCCCCAATTTTCTCTAAACCAAACAAAGAATTTCTCATTTTTCACCAAATTTTCCTTTCCACTAAATTTTTCCTAAACCAAACACACCCTAATAGAATATGGTCTAATTAGCATTTCTATAATTGTTGATTTCTTTAATATGATCATCATATAATTGATGCAGGCAGAGTCCCCATAATTGTAAAAGCTGCTCCCTTGACCGTTGACCAAAGTGGGCCCTGCATAATTAAGAGAATCCTTTTATCATTGTCGTTTGTCTGGTGATCAAGAAATCCTCATATGTCATGAAATTTTTTTTGTAAAAGCGACGCTTGAATTAATGAGATGGAATACACAAGAAGAAAAAAAATACAACTCCAAACTGAATAAAAAATGAAAGAATAATAAGTGTTAAGAACTAAGTTAAAACGTGATCAAGGTGAAGTTTTTTGGTCCAGCTTGCATTGAAACTTGAATTCTTGATTTTCTGAATGTAACTGATCATCAGAGTTACTTCCATCTTCACTAACTAGATGATCTTTGATCTATTGAAGTTACGTTTAAAAATCTTCTGATTTTTGGCCTTCCAAATATTATAAGCACGGGCAGCAACAAAGCAATAAGAAATCTTCTTTAGCTCCTTTGAAGGAAACGGATAAGAAGATGCCCAGGATATCAGGTTGTTCCAAGATAAAAAGCTAGGACTGCCAGGGAAAGAGCAAAGGGACAAAACAACACTGATCAAGTCCTTGGTATGATTGCACTAAAAAAAATGTGATCGGCAGATTCCAACTGAGAACTACAAAAAGGATAACTATCATCATCCTGCAGCCTTAATATGTGAAGTCTCGATTTAGTTGGCAGCTTGTTATGGCAGGCCTTCCATAGGAGCAAAGAATGCTTGGGATAGCTTAAAATGTTCCAAACAAGAGAATACCAGACAGGTTGTGGAACTGCGGGATACAAAATATTGAAGAATGATTCGGAAGAGAAAGGTTCTCCTTTAAATTTTCAAGTACTGAGAAGAGGATCATAACACTTTAGATCTAGCTGTCTTCCTTTGAAGATATTCGCAGAGGGTCAAAGAGTAATTATAACTGTTCAATATGCAATTGTTCCACATTGTTCTTTAAGAAAAAAAGTAAAATATTCATGAGTTGTGATTCTTATACTTTTCAATATGATCTTAACTGTTGCACGATTCCACATTGGTTGATCGACTATGATCATGTCCGACAAAATATGACTCCCTCATAGAATTGGTCCTTTATTCATTTTCTCAAAAAGAATTCATGGAAAATCAGTTTACAGATTTTAAAGTGAAAATTCTAACTATAACTTTGATAGGATTAAATTATCAATTTGATAAAATTACAAGAGGCTGAAAAATTAGTTTGGCCAAACTACATGGAACAAAATGTGAACTTTAGAAATGAAACACTTACTACGTACAACTTAGAAATACACTAGCGATCAACCATAAGGATTAGTTCAACTAGCCTTCCAGATACGTCACTGAATGTGACCTTCCAAGAAAGATAACAAAGCCAACCCTGCTACCCAAACGTCATCATCCAGCACGTGTTCTGCGGGGGAATGACTTATGCCTCCACGGCATCGGACAAATAGCATCCCAACCTGTTTTCTCATACTCAGTGTGATGACAAAATTGCTGATTTTAATCCATGCTTTTTACTAAGAAAGAGCATACCTTAGTCAGATGAGACATTGCCATTGCATCGTGTCCAGCTCCACTCATTAAAACCGGTACACCACCTTCACTTTCACCACCCGTCATCTTTTTAAGTGCTTTTTCAGCTGCAGATTTCAGTTGCATACTCAATCCCTTGTCACAAGACACCGCATTGGCATCGTGCTGAAAATTATCATGTAAGGGAGTTCAGATCTTCAGTATGGAATTAAACAGGAAACTCGCACAAAATATTATAACCTCACCTTGCGATCCATAGAGCAAGCCACAGAGCGTCTGTCACATATTTTATACATCTGATTCGACAACTCGTAGAGGACAGCCTCCCTTCCTCTGTCATCCATTGCACGTAGATCGATGGTGAAAGTTACCTGTAACAATAATACAAGTGGAAAAAAATTCTTAAAAAAAAACACATCATCATTTGGCGAAAAACTGGTTCACAAGACGACAACACTCATTGCTGTATTGAAATCACGGAGAGCAAAGCAAAACTCCACAGACATTACGTAAAACAATGTAAGGTATGCCAAAACAATATTATCAAATCATTTTTGTTATCCAGCTCCAATGAGGAATTTTGGGTCAATCAGCCGGTCCTTACGGGAGATCGAATTCTATACCTGGCCGGGAATGACATTACTAGCACTAGGCCATGTGGATATTTCTCCAACAGTACATACAAGGGAACTACCGAAGGATTCCATATCACTCTGCCAATCGAATGACAGGAAGTCTTGCGGTTTCTTGCAAAGACTTTCTAACATTAGAATCAATTCAGCAGCAGCAGCCATAGGGTCCTGACGCATTGACATGGGAACCGTTCCGGCATGCCCTTGGGAACCTCTAACTGTGACCTGTAAGAGAAGCACCATTCGGAATTGATTATTGTGCTGACTCTTCAGCTATTCTAGTTCTGATATCTTTTTTATAATCCCCAAAAATGTAAACTTCAGTCATAAAATTCTTTCTGAGTTACAAGAGTCAAGCAACTGAATAAGGCGACCAGATGCTTTCAGGTAAGTATAAGTACAAAACAATCACTAACCTAGTTAACAAGAATATCATAGCTTTTCCAACTCATCTAATACAGATAGACTTCGGATGCAAAAAAGTGAAATACCTTCAATCGTGTTTGACCCGCGATACCTTTAACCACGCCAAGAGGCACGCCAGTCAATTCCAATACAGGCCCTTGCTCAATATGAATCTGCAGTGTGGTGTAGTCACATTGGTGACGGAAGTTGAAAAGTTGATCCCTCAATTTATGTGTCAACCTACAGTTCGAAACCTACCTCCACATAGGCCCACACAGACTCTGGTGCATACTTGAGCTGAAGAAAATCTTCCTCTGTAGTTTCTGTTGAGCTCATCCTGAGTGCATCTTGCACAGTTATGCCACTGGAATGAAAAAGTTAATTTTTGCAACCATGCTTGCAAAGACATGATATATACCAAAGGTCTCGTCACATAGTGCATGATTGCCTATGGTTGACCAGTACGAAAAAAAAAATCCCGAAACAGGGATTATACAGCAAACCTCTTATCAGATATCTTCAATGCCGACACAGGTAATATGCCGGCCATAGCAGCGCTTCCTAAGAAAGTTGATTGAAACCTTACTCCCTCCTCATCACTAAACGCAATAACCTAATAAGTTTAACAAAAATGGACAAACATCAAGGTGTGTGTGTGATGATTAATAACAGTAGACAAGGACAACCACGTTGCAATGAACTTGAGAGAAGAAAATACGGAAATTTCCTTTTTCTTATTTCTATCGTAAAAAAAGAGAAGAAAAATAGTGATCGGATGTCAGACTAAATCATCAGTATAAAATCTAGCAAAACGTAATTAGTTGAAGCATTTGGAAAATATCACAGTTCACTGACCTCGACAGGACGACATAATTGTCTCAGTGTTCCATTGAGATGCAAAGCCTTAATCGCAGACAATGCAGTTATTATTCCCAAAGCCCCATCAAAGATCCCTGCATCAATAACGGTATCCTGTTGAAAGAGAACTTCAATCACCAACTTTAAGACACTCAGTAGAATGGTAACACCCTTCCTGCCAATGACGGAGCCAAGAAGCAGCGGAATGGGCCATGGTCTACCCTCAAATTTTCAGAAAAATTATTTATTCATAAGTTACAAAATATAACAAATAATACAGTGTGGTTCGGTGGTTTGAGGTTCCAAACAGGGCAAGCACCAGGGTCATTCCCTGTCAGCTTTAAATATGATATTTTTTTCATTTTTTGTTTTGATAGTTTTATAAATTGTACCAGTTTTTTATTGTTAGATTCAAAAGAGTTTAAAGTACCAATATTGTTATATACTAATTATGACTCGTCTATTTATCTAAATTTTACTTAAATCTGCAATGTTTGTTAAATAATAGGTTATACCAATACAAAAAATTATAATGTTAAATTTTTTTATTACTTTTTTCAATGTTAAGACAATACTTATTTGGCCAATCCTTGAAAATTTTTTCTCGAAGATGACAAGACATTACCAAGTGAGATCCAATAAGCAGAGCCTCAGCACTTGGATTCATTCCATCAACCCGCCCATGAATATTGCCCATGAAATCAACCCACCTGAATATGCTCAAAAAATCATTTAAGAATATACACAAATCTGATTGATTGGAAATTGAAAAGAAAGGAATCTTACGTTCTCATGCCGGCCTCATCCATCCACCTTCTAATGAGTTTTCCTGCCCTAATAGAAGCCGGACTCAAGAATGTTCGTTCAAGATAGTCCTCAACATCACTAACCTGAGGAGAAACATATGGTGTGAACATACAAGCGTTAAGAGTTAGAGAAATGGTTAGTTTTTGATGCTGAGAGTCCATCTGAAACTGGTTACCGATGGGTGCACTGTAAAGTAAGATGAGTGTAATAGAGAGAAAAGTCAAGTGTACCCATCTTCATGGTGGAAATTAAATGCCTCAGGGATTGTAAACAACTTGGAAAGTAAGAGAATAATTAAAATCAAGAAAACTTAAGAGGGGCGGGCAGGGATGAAGCAGATACCCTCCCAAGCTCATAAAGTCGCGCCACAGCTTCATCCCTAAGAACTTGTGGGAACAACAATTCCCCATTTTTGGCTGGTTCATGTGTGATGTCTGCAAATAATAGTAAAAAACAGTATTTAAAAACAATCAGCATATATATATATAGAGAGAGTGCGTAATGAGTTGAAGTGAAAACCCCTAATAAAGTTCAAAACCTGACATAACCTATGGGTGTTGTTGATTAAACCTGAATCCAATATTCAGAATAAACATGTGAACCTTCGATCAATGCCAAGTAATGAAAATTACAAGTTTTTACTAAAGAGGTTTTTTTTTTATTTTGAAGCTCCCCATCCCTTGATATACATAAGTGGTGAAGGATGGGGGAATCTAGAAAGGCTATTAATAATTAGGCAATCTGAAGATGGCGGTGGGAATGAGAAGTGCAGATAGAAAGAGAAAACAAATGAAAAGCTGTATGGATAGAAATCGTAC
>NQLW01000218.1:0-11592 GCA_002312845.1 Kalanchoe fedtschenkoi
CTCAGCTACTATTTGCTTAATTGTGTTCCAGAATAAAGAACAATCGGAGGTCAGTACTTACAAATGACACAACACAATAATACTATACAAGTAAGGAAGTCCTGAAAATCACAATAATGAAAGTTGAAAAACTGAAGACGCAAAAGGGTCTCTCAAGACTGAACTGCCTCTTCTTATCAGACCTCCACCACCTCTTTACTTGCAGCAACATCATCAGGATCCCTCTTGAGGTCAGCTGGAGGCAAAAAGGAGTCCATTGAGAGACCACATATATTGAAATCAACCTCCTCAATCCGCCATACCTCCTCCACCTTCTGTTTATGGTTGCAATTTTCGCCGTATCTCCACAGCGACGCCACTGTCTTTCCGCTGTGGGCTATGTTGATATTGTCCACACATCTGTAGTCTCCAATCACAGACTCTAAACTTGTCTCCCAGAACACACTCCCATCTCCTTTGGCAGCCTTCATTCGCACTAGCTTCGTGTCTTCAAACTGCACCAGCAGGCCGGTTCTTTGGCTGAAGTATCCCCAGACCGTGTGGTGCACTATCTCCGTGTTGCTTGTACTTTGCGTTTTCAAGGCTTTTGAGCTCGTTTCCAGCTTCAGGATGAAGCAGTCTTCATTGTTGATTGTCTTCTCACCAACGCAGACGGCGTCTAGGAATAAGTTGGCTGTGGATCTCGGATCAAGTCCCTAAACAGACATGATGAACTCATAAATACAAAATCCACCTAGCTGGAGCTAGAGGGTCGTTGATCACAAGTGACTGGTCGTACCTGAAAGAAGCGGCGGAGGGGTCTTGGGGGGCCTCTATTGGCATGAGAAGGCTGAGACGATGACTGACTCCATGCCACCTTGCCGTCGCTGCCTGCGCTCACCTTATGTCCTGATACAACCAGCTCCAAGTACCACAGATCGGGATTCTTCTGCCACAACACAAACCCACCAACCTCGCATTTGCTTCCTGATAGAAGACTGTCATTATCTCTGTCATCTCGCTGTCTCATGTCTGATGACATCATCTTCACCTGTCCCACTGCATACATGCTGGACACAGAGTTCAACGCAGCCAGCCCTCCCGTTGCCGCCAAATACTGTTGCACTATGTATTTCGCAGTTGAGGCTTCCTAGAAACATAACACCCACAAATTTTTCTCACATCAGCTTATATATACTTGCATTTTCATTGCAATGAAATGGATTGGTTTCTTGTCACCAGCTCAGAAAAAATCAAAGAGAAAAAGTATTTTTTGGGGGGGACTTACAATGGTGCCATCTTTGATGGTTCTGGAGATGGAATGATCAAGGTGGACCTGGAAAGGGATGAGGGGAGAGCCAATGAGCTTAAGCAGCAACATGAACTCATTGCTGGAACCGGCGATGAGGTGGGAGGACTTGTCGACGCCCTTAGCCCTCATCCAAGCCCGCATATTCTGCCACCGCATGGCAGCGTTGTTGCCCATGTTGGTGAACATCTCCTCAGGAATGGGGACCTCCAGGACCGTTTCAAGGCCATCTTCCCTGTCGAAATTAGGGCACAGTTTCCTCATATATATATCAATATCAGCCTCCTATATTTTGTTGGGTATTCGAACAACTAGATAGGCAGGAGATGATCGAGTTGAGGTGAGGGTAAGGAGCAGAGAGAGGGTGAGAGGGTTGGGGTTGGGTTCCTCCTCCTTCTGGCTCCTGGTAAATGGATTGATTTTCTTGGATTGAGTTTGGGGGGTGGTTTGTTGAAATTGAGGGTTGTAGATTTCTGAGGTTGAAAGAGACGTGGAAGGTGTTGCATGGAGATAGATTTGTTTGTTTGTTGCATTCCTCTTCTTCAGGACCTCTCAGATTCTCTCATTATATCATCAGATACAAACTGAATGATTTACTTATTTTGGTGCAAAGAAGCGAAGCCAGTATATTTGTATACAGATAGAATTTGCTATATCCTCTGATCCAATCAGGACATGGATAGTTAAAACATGTGAAGTACACTGTCCCACCACAACAATGTAACAATTAATCACACGTGTTGCTTTGTTTTCCTATGTTTCTCTCTCCACTATCCGAACACCAGCAGTAGCCCTCACACATTCAATCAACTTGATCTCCCTTTGCTCCCCCCAGCTTCATCAGCAAATCTGATTTTCTTTCTATCACTCTTCTGGCTTCTACTCCTGGAACTTTCCGGCCGGATCCGTGCTCTCGTCACTCATTTTCTGCATCAAATGAGCATGCATGCACCAACTTCAGTACGTAATATGTGTATTTGCAAATCCATGCCACCTTAAGGTAAATTATTCCGGTGCAACTTTCTGTATTAGTTCTTTTCGTGTTCTATACTCCGACACACTTTGTGAAGCACACGTAAGAAACATACCATTTTTGTACAAAATCGAACGCAGTGCCTTTGATGCTTTGTTAATAGCTGTAATGACCTGTGAAAGTCAAGGTTCCAGAATATTAAAAGACATGGTTCCACCTATGTAGACTGGGAACAAGAGTATCAGCTTAATGGATTGAATGCTTCAAGTACCAAGACACTACGTTAACAGTCTAATAACTACTCAGTTCTCACAACAGGGCTCAGAAAGGACGAGAATTATTTTATTCAGAATTAAAACCTTATCTAAGATCTAAATTCTTACGCTCTATTCCTGAGTTTGGAGGGAAAGGAAAGGGAAGGAGAGGAAAGGGAAGGAAAGAAGAGGAGAGGAAAGGAGAGGAAAGAGATGAAGTGAAATGAGTGTTCCTCGGTTTATGAAGGATTTAGAGGGGATGAAGGAAAAATATAACATAATTACTAAATTGCCCTTATGTTGAGATAAATTAAGAAACACAAAAGGATAAAATCGTCATTGTTTATATTTTATTTACCCATCCCCTCCCTTCACCTCCCCCCCTCCAATTTGGGAGGAAAGGAAATGGGTTCATATCCCTCTCTTCCCCCTCCAAACCCCTCCTTAAAAAAACTCAGGAACACCCTTTTTCCTTCCCTTCCCCTCCCTCTCCTTCCCTTTCTCTCCTAAAATCAACTCAGACACACTACCTTAAACTGCC
Organism: Kalanchoe fedtschenkoi; assembly: GCA_002312845.1. Lineage (NCBI taxonomy): Eukaryota > Viridiplantae > Streptophyta > Magnoliopsida > Saxifragales > Crassulaceae > Kalanchoe > Kalanchoe fedtschenkoi. The sequence continues at coordinate 3,057 of NQLW01000218.1, forward strand.
TAACTACATAATTTAATATATTTTAATTATTTAATAATTTTATAATATATACAATTTTATATAAGCAAAACAAAACATTCAAAATTTATTACAAACAGTACACAATCTATTACATATTTTAATGCATCACGTACATATGTGTGAAAATTTTGGTGCAACACATTGGAGAATAATATATAAGAAAATGAGATAATGAAGTCAAGTGAGAGGCACGAGGATTTGTTTTTTCTTAAACATTTATCTGTAGAAAATGAATTGTTCAAGCTTTTCAAATGGATTTTTTAGTTCTGGCCCTCCACTAAAAGTGTGCAACGTATGTAAAACAATATAAGTTGTCCCTACGCTGCGTACAACTCAAAGAGACCTAATCTCATCGTTGGTGGCGAGGGCTGTGGGTTGAAGAAGTTACTGGTGATAGGGAGCTGGAGGCGGGATGGGGGCGAGGGTCCAGCCAGCGGGAGGAGGCTGAGGTTGGTGGTGCTGGGACGGAGGCTGGGGCGGCATCGTCATCCACTGGTTCTGCTCCATCGGCACCTGCTGCTCCATCGACATTATCATCATTCACAATACCTTAGACGACTCGATACCCACCAATTTTATACGGAGTTCAACCTCCAATTACCACGCTTCTTACTTAAAAGCGTGGTAATATATATATCTATTACCACGCTTTTAAGTTAGAAGCGTGGTAATAGATGATATTTTAAATGTACCAAAAGCGTGGTATTAGGTGCTTCTATTACCGCGCCTTTTAATTCAAAATTTGTAATTCATAAAGCATATTAAAATATATTAATATACTCTAACGCTATTAAAATATATTTAAATATATTAAGATACTCTACTGCTTTTAGTATTTATTTTCTTAACATTCAGATATGTTAATTTTATTAATTATAATATTTAATTTAAATATGACAAATCACCAATGACCACGCTTTTTGTTTTAAGCGTGGTGATAATTCAACCTATCACCACGCTTAAAATAAAAATCATGGTCATTGGTAACTCAAATTTATTTTATTTTTATTTTTATTCATATAATTATAAATAGTAATTGATTTTTCATAATTTGTAAATTAATGAGATTGGTTAAATTACGTGCAGTAATAAAAATTAAGTGAAGATATAAGCGTGGTAATAGGTATATAAAATATTAAAGATAACCTATTACCACGCTTCGAGCTTAAAAGCGTGGTAATAAATTATCTTGATAACTTATTACCACGCTTCATATTCAGAAGCGTGGTAAATGTTTGGCTTAAAAGCGTGGTAAATATATGGCATGGAAGGGAAGCGTGGTGAATGACATGGTTTAAATGTCATATGGGTCCCGTTAATTAAATATAAATGACAAAGAAATTAATATGAATTAATAATTCTAAATAATTAAATATTTAATAAATTAAAAAATCTTTAATTAAAATAATATGAAAAAAGTAGTAAAAAGTATAATATGACATGTGGTGAATGACATGGTTTAATGTTTTAATTAAACATTTTTTTAATTTATTAAATATTTAATTATTTATAATTATTAATTAAAATATTAATTATTAAATATTTGATTATTCATAATTTATTAAAAGTGGCTATGTTTGGTTGAAAACTCATGCCACATGTCAAATTATGGAATGAGAAGGGAAGCTATCACCACGCTTCTCTTTATAAGCGTGGTAATAGGTTATTACAATAACCAATTACCACGCTTCTAAGTTAGAAACGTGGTAATATGTTATTTTGAATATTTAATATATACCTATTACCACACTTTCATCTTTAAAGCGTGGTAAAAGAATTAATTATCACCACGCTTTTTCTCCTAAGCGTGGTGATAAGTTCATATATAGCCACACTTTTTATTACAAGCGTGGTTATTGGTAATTAGATTTTGTTTTATTTCATTTGAGTTGATAATAATAGGTTTTTAACTTAATAGCTTAGTCAAAAATATTTATTAAATTTTTTGCCTCAATTTTAAAAGAAAATCGTGGTAAAAAAATTCTAATTGAAAAGAAAAATATTTTATTTAATTAATCAATTACCACGCTTTTCAAAAATAAGCGTGGTAATAGATTACTCAAAAGAAAAATATTTTATTTAATTAACATAGTACCACGCTTTTTGGTGAAAAACGTGGTAATAGTTGAATGGTTGAACCAATTACCACGCTTTATGTGATTATTTACTACGCTCATAATAATAAATGTGGTAAAATATTAAAGTGTGGTAATTGAAAGCGTGATAATAGCTGAAATCTGTAGTAGTGATAACCTATTACCACGCTTAAGTATAAGAAGCGTGGTAATAGCTGAAATCTGTAGTAGTGATAACCTATTACCAAGCTTAAGTATAAGAAGCGTGGTAATAGGTATAGCGCCAATTTCATACCCACCAATTACCACGTTTTATGTGATTATTTACTACGCTCATAATAAAAGCGTGGTAAAAAGAAAAAGCGTGGTAATTGGAAGCGTGGTAATAGCTCAAATCTGTAGTAATGGTGTCCATTAAGCTGATTTCATGGCTCAATCTTTCTTCAACCATCTCCTTCATGCAAGTCAATTCATTTGTCAGCTTTTTAGCAAGGGCTTCGATGTCTTGCATTTGTCTCTTTGAAAAAACAATTGCACCCTCGGAGCCACTTCTAATGGGCGGACCCTCTTTTCTAGCACGTGAACTTGGAAGACGAGATATCTTGAGAATGCCTCTATGATTCCTCTCATTTAAATCACCATTTGGAGAGAAATTTTATTGGAAACAATTAAAATTTTAATAGAATGTTCACTCTTTATTTTTTGATGCTTTACAAGTGACTACACATGATCTATTTATACTAACTTCACAAGGAAATGGATGGTGGAGTTCCATCCAATGATTACAAATGTCTATTCTGGAAAACTTTAAGAATATTCCATGACCTATCCTTCATGTTTGAGGGTCCATAGAGTTTTAGAGAACTACATACCCTTCCCCTCTTTTCTATCTTTTGGACTCTTTTTTTGAATTTATTTGTGGACTATTCCTGGGCTTCTCTTTCCGACTTGGACATTGATTTATTCGACACATTTAGTGTTACCTTAGTTGTGTCTAACATGATTTAGGTCACCTCTTATGAGTAATCTGATGGATTGGAAATGGAGTGTTATGTTATAAAAACAATGATAAAATGCTCCGCTAGTCTAAGCCCGAGGATTTATGGTTGCTAATTGGTAGATTTATGGTGAGAAGGGTCATGGCACCATAAGTTTGCCTTTTAAATCCACGCAGAAGGCAATGAATTGTGAATACATTTAACCTGCGGAATCAGCCAAGAATATAACTTTGCAACAGCTCTTCTATAGGTCTCAAACCCAGCCTCCAAAATTCTGACTTTATATGTTCACTAATGTTTTCATTTAAGAATTTGATTTTTTTATCAAATGTGTAATATTTAGTTGTTTCTTATTATTTGTATATCTCCACCTAATTTTTTTATACAGACCTTTTTTTTTATTTTCGCAGTTTCTACTGCTTATGTGGTTGTCTTGTCATGAAGATTTTGCCATTAGAAAACACAAGTGTACACATTTTCACATTTGAAAACTGTGAAAATTTTAGAAGCTATTTTCGCGATTACAAATTGTGACTTTATTAACAAATTTTGCAGTTCAAAACTGTAAAATTTCTATATCTAAAATACCAAATCTGATCTTGAGCGGTGGGCGACGGAGGCCCACCAGTCGTTCTGCGTCTTGATTCGACACTCAAGAAGGAAACTTTACTTTAAGAGGGTTTCAAGGTGTATTTGTTGGGTTCGCAACAAGTGTAAGAGTTTGTTGTATAGCCGCTCCCCTTTTGTCATTCAGATCATATCCAGTACGTTAGATTTAAAAGTTTAGTAGTTTGGAATTGCGAAATTTGTTAATAAAAAAAGTTCGAAGTTGTAAAATCTGACATTTTCAAACTGCGAAAATAAAAAGGTAAGTCAGGATGAAAAACCAAACGAGACAGACAGATGATAACCAACAAAGAAAAAAACTCACACTTGAAAGAAATTAAATCTAAGAATCTCTGGGTTTTGAATATTATTCAAGATTGATGTTTCTTTATTTGCGAACATAATAACGCACCGCTTTGTAGTGTGAGTAAAATACTGTTGGAAATGGGTCCAGCAGAATTCCACTTGTCACAGTGGAAGAGCAACCCAACTCAAGTTGGATATTTATTAAACATTTACACCCTTCCAAGTACACTTGCTGTCTTTTTTAAGATTAAATTTAATGAGGGTGGAGTTTAGCAGGAGCAGGAGAAACTGGCACGTTTGTCAGTTATTACACTACACAACCAACTCTTTCCAATTCCCTTTTGCCACCCGGGACAAAAGAAAGCCACCTTTTTTAGCTCACGCGTATAAAAATACTAACTTTCATCTGAAAAAGATTACTTTTAACACTGTAAATGGGAGATAGCATAGAAGCATCATTTTGGCTACAAATTGGCTTATCATCTATTACACATCTGAATGGACTTATTTCAGGAGCTGATATGAAAAAAAAATACCCTCTCCATATGATTTAGGGTATCAGTAGTCAGTAGAAGAGAAGTTGTATGTTGAGAGGTGATTATGGAGAGCTGTGACAGCATGAAAACACCACATGATGTTGCTTCATTCCTCCAAGCTCTTCAATGGTTTTCATTATAATAACTGAGAGTTTTTCTTTTTATAACTAGCTGTGTATGATTGAGGGAGGGTTAGATCCATTAATTTTGGCACCATGTCTTATCCTCATCACTCATGAAAAGATTCTTCCTTCCACCATTCCCTCCTCCTTTGCTTTTGCTGCTGCACACACATCAACATCTCATAGTTTCCTTTGGCCCGATTTCAAGCATCAGGGGGCACGGTTGGTCACACTGGTTTGGGACAGCGAGCCATTTGGGGTTTGCCACTGTCGGGAAAGCAAAGGGTGTGTCTGACTTCAACCCTTCCGGTTGAAGAGCTGTCTCTGAAATCTGTGAGTGCTTTTTGCTTCTTCATTTGTTTGTTGTTGATCTTGGGTTTCATTCATTCTGCTGATAGCTTGAGTCTCTCTTTGAGCTGCTTAGTGCTTACTTAACTTTTACATTCCAGGAGTTCACTCTGAGCCGCGGCAACCAGCCCTTCTGTCCAACTCCTGGCTTCATCAATTGATTCATATTCTGCCTCATAATCTTGCAGTTGCTGACCTGATCTGCGGTCACAGTATAGAGATAAGTTAGACAACATGAAGTTAGGATTGAAGAACGGATGGAAGTCAATTGTACCACTTCATCCAGGAGATGAATCAGCCACCCGGTTCTGTTTGTTCCCAACAGTGAAGCCTAGCGCCTACGAGGAGGGTCATACGCCAGTTTATCTCAATGTCTACGACTTGACGGATATGAACAGCTATGTTTACTGGGCTGGCCTTGGTATCTTTCACTCCGGCGTTGAAGGTAAGCCAGCCATCCATCTTGGCCTCTGCTTGCTATAAAATGAATTTGTTATTAAAACCTTGCCTTACATGTTATCTAGTTCATGGAGTAGAATATGGCTTTGGAGCTCATGATTACCCAACAAGCGGAGTGTTCAGTGTCGAGCCCCGTAAATGTCCAGGATTCAAGTTTAGAAAGTCGATCCTTATTGGGACAACATACTTGAGTGAACGTCAGGTTCAGGATTTCATGGAGCGCTACTCGGCTTACTACAATGGCGATTCATACCACCTTATCACAAAAAACTGCAATCATTTCTGTAAAGACATTTGCCGCAAGCTGACAGGGAAGCCAATTCCGAAATGGGTGAATCGACTGGCGAAAATTGGTAGCTTCTTCATACTGTAACTTATCCAGAACTTAAGTGTATAGGCTGATCCAAGTCCATAGTCCAGCCTGACTTGGTTTCTGGGAACTCATTACTGTAATTTCTGCCATAATATCATGCAGGATCTGCTTGCAACTGCATTCTTCCCAAGTCCCTGAAAGTCGCTGCCGTGATGCCTGAAACTGACTATTACCAAACATGTGAAGGTGAGAAGAGAAGACTCAGAAATGCATTTAGCTGCCTCTCTTCTGTATCCTTGCGGCAAAAGCAGCTACAAACGTCCTCACTGTTTTTGCACTCTCCGCTGAGAAGCTGCCTGCGGCCAGTAGAGCTGAAAAGGCATGGGAACAGCTTACTGAGGAAAAGATGAACTTTGTGGTGTAAGTTTTCTGGCAGAAACAGATTACGAAATGTAAGGTTGTCCCTAGCCGTCTTGTGTTGTCTAACAATTTTAAGATTTTGGGTTCAAGTCCTGTTGATACCGCTGGAAGTGCACGTGATCTGTCCCGCGAGTATGAGCGTCACTATCAAGAGGGGTGGGCGGCCCTGACCATCGCAAAAAAAAAAAAATGTAAGGCTGTGTTTGGTTCAGTGAAAAATAGTGTTTTTACTACATAGTTGAGGGGTGTGGCCTCTAGTTAATGAAAAAAAAAAGTACTTTTGCATTTTTCATATAATTTTTCATCACTAACTAAACAAAAAATAACAAAATTGAGTGAATTAATAATGTATTAATGTTAATTTTATACTTAATTTTATAAGCATGTATTTAATACATTTTTTAAAATTTCATGTAAAATGTAACATGTATTGTATTAGTAATAGTGTAGAAGGATTTCTTTATGAATCATGATGAATAAGATCTTATGAGTAAGAAGTTAATTTCTTATTTTTAAGGTATGTTACATTATTAAATATATATTGAAATTGTTAAGTGACAAATAAAAAATAACAAAAATGATAGATTTGATATGCTCTCAAATTCTAATCTCGATATGACGATTTCAGACTTCAATAATGCTTAAAATTCAATATAGTTGACTTCATTAGATTTATGTGACTATTTGATTCAGATTTCAAGGAATTCTCGCTCCATTTCTCCACAAGGGGAGCTTTCAGTGCACTTCTTCAGATAATTTTTGAACCATGTCCAAATACTCATACGGTAAATGTCATCGTTTGTTCTAGTACTATCAGGAAATAATAATGGAATCCCTTAGTAAGTTTGGTTTCCATTTATATGTGCGTTAGAAAACAAACGAAATTTTTTTAATGATAAAATGGTTATAATCTCATCTCGATGCACTAGAAAAAGACTCATAACAACTTCTAATAACCTGAACCAACACCAACTAAATCGAGGACGGAGAGTTCGAACACTATCTTAAATTTCTCCTTATTAACTTGACTTTGTCTCTAGCACTATGGGCAAACTGTTTCTTCTTCTAACAAATAAGAAGAAGAAAAAACTTCGCATACAAAGGAAAATAATCATAAGACGGTTTCTCATGATGATAGACAATGTAATTTTTATCTTCTAATTTTTTGCTAACTTAATCAGCAAAAAAGAAAATAAATAAAAGACTGAACTAAGAAATACTATATATAACCAAACCAAATTGAATTGATTTTTCTCATAAAATCAACTGGTCCTACGAATTCAGGCTCATGAATCAAATAAAATACACTAAAAAATATTGATCATATCATTTTACTTTAAAAAAATTTTATCTAAAAATTTCAATCACGATTTGTCTAGCATTCATCATAGATAAAATTATTACTAAACATGTTTAGTTCAATACTCAGTTATTATAATTAAATTAAACAATTTAGATTCAATATTGTGACCACATTTCAACACATTTGTATCCCAAATAAAGTTGACAAATCAAGCTTGAGATTTTAACCCAAGGCTTCCTCCAATGTACCCAACTCGACATCCTCGCGAGCTATGTTCATCTTCAGGCTAAGACTCTACATGGATTGAGTGCTAAATTAAGATGATCAATCACTAATAACAATCAAGGTGGCAGCCATGCTTTGCCATAGCTAAGGCTCTATTAGTAAATTCATAATCAGATTCTTTCTAATAACAACATTTTGTCACCAGTGTGGAGAACCCACCCAAAGTTTCCCAACATCTTTTATATAAAGCCAATCTTTGCTTTACTCCACAGTTTGACGTCGACACTCAAGAACTCAAGAAATTTGACATATAAATTTGATATTATTGGGTTGAAGTTGAAGTATGCCACTTTTAAGGTTTGGTGATTTTTGGCTATCATTATTTAAATTATTTGGATGATGTTTGTTTAACTTCTGTATAAGTTTTGTGTGAGAGGGAGATTAGAATTTTTTAGTCTTTCTGCTAAAGCATGCTTTTAAGGAGATGAAGTTCGACTTAGCAAGGTGTCATCGGATGTCTCCTAGATTCGGAGAGATAAATCACATGGGGAAGGTATCTATAATAACTAATGGTAGATTCAAACTTTTTGAGAATCATGTTATACTAATATATCTTGTTTGTGAATTTCTTGGCATATGTATCATTGGTACCAAGCTAGTCTTTTCAAAGGAGCCAAGATTCATTCAGTGCTCCACTAAAATTATTCTGACTTGCTTTGTGTCACGGGCTCGTTCTCTAACAAGCTCGTGCGGCACTTGTTGGCTCACGCAAGAACCCGCAAGTCAGCCTTTATCACGCTCTCG
>NQLW01000022.1:0-29711 GCA_002312845.1 Kalanchoe fedtschenkoi
TTTTTTTTTTTTCTTCTAGGTGTAAGAAACTCAGGAAGCCTCAACCCTTGCCGAGAATTTCATATTGATAAGCAAACTAATATATCTATCAGTATAAAACAGTGTGACAACATATGGTGAAACCTATATACTAATTTCTCTGGTGTGAAAAGATGTTTGAACGAACATTACCATGATGATTATCATCTGTGGTTTTATGAAAATAAACTAAGAACATCTTAGTACAATACCCTGTACAGGACAGCCCGACCCTGCATTAGAAGATCATTTCCAGTCAGAAATCCTCCAGAAGGATTAGGTGCAGACTCTAATTTGTTTGGTATTGGTTCATCAAAAGCCCTTCATATGGGTATGTTAGTTATGGTCGATTTTTTTTTTTTTTTGTATCCATGACCAGTATGTTGGGATGTGTTCCTCTCAAAGAAATAGCGGCCAAAGAGAAGAAAAGGGCGGTGAAAGCAATTTGTAATATTCTTGAGCAGCATGAGTCCAAATTTGTAATAATACTGAAAATGAGATACAAAATGTTTTTCGAAGTTCAAACTTTATAATTGTTGGGTTTGGTTGTTGAGTCTCATTAATCTGCATATGATATGTATAATGATTAAGCTCGAAGGGTTGGATTGAATGTTAGGAAAGAAAGACAACAATATCATTTTGGTGAGAAAATTGTCTATGAGATAGTTTGTATGTTCAAAAGTATGGGGTAAAAATAATTGAGATAAAGATGTTTGATGCTATTACAGAGATGTGACAAGATCCGATTATCTGCCATTTGTGTAGTTTTCTGTTGATAGGGATGGACACAATAATGTGTGTCATCATATTATAGAGCATAATCATTTATTTTCTAGTTCTCAAGAAAGCCATTTGATGAAATCTCAGATGTGTATCACAGAAGAACATATTAAGCTTTTGAAATCGTTTAGAAAATGAGGGATAAAATTGTCAGATGCGTTGAGGTTTTTGAATTATCACTACAAGGGATTGCCTAACATTGGTTTTATTGATGTTGATGCATATATTGCTTTGGCAAAACTTGATTCAAAATCTTCTGATGGATCTGATGTGAGATCTTTAGAGAGAGGAATAGAAGAAATTTGACTTTTATTTCGGTTTAGATCAAGATGGTCATTTGTGTAGTTTTTTTTTAGGGATGAAGTAATGAAGAAGGATTATGAGTTTCCGGTGATTTATTTATTCATGACATCACTTTTCTGACGAACAAGTATGATATGATTTGTGATTCGTTTGTTGGGATAAATCACCATATAAACAATATGATATATGAATGTGGATTTATGAATAATGAAATAGTTAAGTCTTTCAAATAGATTTGTCAGATTTTTCTTAAATCTGTGAGGGATAAGACCCCTGTGACTAATGATAGATGAATCTGTTGCAATGGAAGCAACAATCAGAAAGATTTTTTCAATATGCAAACACAGATTATGTATTTCGCATATTACCAAAAACTCTACGAAAAAAATTATATCATTGAGAAATAAAGATGGGTTTGGTAAACATGTTCAATTATTTGCTAAAAAGATATGATTTTAAAGTAGAATTTAATTTTTAATGGGAGAAGTACTTTTTAAGACTTTTTTAACATTTATTTGATGTTGTTCGTCTGTTTAGTATGTATAATCATTAGTTTTGTGTTTATATTCATCATTTGTGTGTATATGTTTATGAGTTATGATTGTACATTATTTTTTGCTTTCATTTGTTTTTAAGTTAGGAAAAACTACAACAAGGAAATGTGAATTACCATAATTTTAAAATTTGCAGGTGTAACTACTAATTTTTGTAATTATAAGGTTTTTCAATTTTAGTGTCATTTTGTAAATATACCTTATTCAATCAAGTCGTAGTCTAATTTAAATTAATTATAAACTAACGTCTTAACAAATCTAACCTAACCTAAGTAACTCATGTTACTCTAACCCTACCCAACTCAGAAGCATCGCCTCTACCAGAGACGACATCTCCATCAGCAAACCCCAACCGCTTGGATCAACCTCTCTGACAACATTTCCTCGCTCCGCGTCTCCACCACAAACCTCAAATCTATCATCACACTCATCAAATACCCCAACGCCAAATACAAAATCGCACTCGAGATCGTTGAGGTCCCGATATCCACACCCAATAGACAAGCGATGTAATTCCCCAATGTCGTTTTCACAATCCAAGGCTCTTTCACGATGCGATTCATGGCCTTGGACCTTAAGTTCTGAAAGGCGCTGCCTCCATTGATAAATTTGTAAGGAGGCTAATGGTGAAGACAAACGACTTTTGTGTCTAGGGCTTCATGCTCGTGGCATAGAACGCTCATCAATCGGTTATTGGGTTTGGCCATCTCGTTTGTTGAATTTGGAAGTTGATTTAAGCCAAATGATGCCTGCCGAGGCGAGGAGGTAATTGTAGGAAAAAAAATTTTATTTTTTGAAGAAGTAGGATTTGGAGCGGAGTTTGAAGAGGTAGCTTGAAGGCGAGGCCCAGTGGTTCCGGTGGTGAGATCGACAAGCTTTACCGACATGTCGGAGATGGGTTCGGATATCCATGTGGGAATTGAAGGAGAGACTAAATCGAAGCTTTAGTGGGGTTTAAGTTAGGTGAGTTAGAGGTTAGTCGGGTTAGGTTAGATTTGTTAAGGGGTGAGTTTGCAATTAGTTTAAATTAGATCAGTACTTGATTGAATAAAATTTATTTATAAAATGATTTCAAGACTAAAAAATTGAGAATTATAAAAATTGGTAGTTGCACCGCGATTTTTGAAATTTTGATAGTTTGCATCCCTTTTTATAGTTTTTTCTTTAGTTATTTTACTTAGATTTATCTCTAGTACTCCCTCTGTCCTCTTTTACATGTCACTTAACCGAATTTTTTTGTCCACTTTTACTTGTCACTTACCAATTTTCAATGCGTACTTAATATCAACAACTACCTTAAAATGTCAAACATTAATCACTTCATTATCATAATCAATAAAGAATACATTCCTCACCAATAATCATCTACCAATTTTACTTTTTGCACGAACTTTTTCAAAAAATTGTTAACCACCTACCTATTAAATTTGTTCAACCGCTAGCATTAACTTCACCTTAATCTACTCAAATTAACCGTAAACGACATGTATTAGAGGACGGAGGGAGTATGTCACTGTATATGGTCAACACGTGGTGTACTTATGTTCATCAAATTATGGAATATATGTTCATCAGTTGATTATTTTTCAATAGGTCATTACATTTATTCGGTAGGTGTGCATATATGTTCATCATAATAGTGTATATGCTAATCAGTTGAAACTATATTGTTTGTTGCTTTAATATATATATTTTAGGAGTTAAGTATATTAATGTAATCGTGTTTATATATTTTTTGTTTGTTAGTTGACTACAAATGTATTTTTAGTTGGTTTTATATATGTTTCTTTAGTTTAGTGCAGTTTCTCATGGTTTGAAGCCAAATGTTCATTGTTTGGCTATTTATATATCAGTTTAGCTCATAAAATATTTTTTTGTATTTTTTCAGATTGATTAGTGTATATAATTATGCAGATAATTTATGGATTACAAAATTTTATAAGACAAAGGAAAATGATGTGGGCATATTCTAAAGATTTTATTTGGTGGAATTTTATCATCGTAGTGAAATTAAACAATAAATAAATCGTTGTCAAGAAGATTAAATAATCTTAATGGGTTGTACGACTTTTACTATACTTTTTTTTTTGATGTTGTCTTAATGGAGTAATGAGATAAAGTTTAATTATTCCAATTCCAATGGATTGTCAGAGATGGTTGTTTCTCATTCAGAACTTTTGTGTCAAGCTAAAGAGTTTTATTCAAGGAGTGCTTACAAATTTTTTAAAGATCTTTTTTTGGAGGGTACCTAATGTACTCAGGTGTTGATATCATTTGATAAATTTATTTTTATGTATAATATTTGGCGTGAAGGAGTTGATATATTTAGACATTATGTACATTTTGTTGTTGAAAGTGCACTGGTGACTTGCGAATGTAAGTGTTTTACCTAGAATGGATTATTGTGTTTTGATTCATTAAGAGTTTTCAACATTCATTATGTTGCAAGAGTACCAAATATATAAAATTTTAAAAAGTGGAGGAAATACATTAGAAAAAAGCATTTCAATATGCTTGTAAGATAAAAGTGAAATCGAGAGGAGGAAATATACAAACAGATGGAGTGAATCATCTTTCGTGAGAGTTGAAATGATTCAGAAGTTCAGCTCTTTTGTTGCGTATGGTGAGTGAATTAATGAAGCAAGAAGTGTGTGTTAGGATTTATTGAATAAAGGTAGAGAACTTGTGGGGTTTCGGAGTTATTCATATCAGAGTAATGAAGGTGTATCTTTTTAGAAAATAATGAAATCACGAATCCAGCTAGTTCAAGAGTTATTGGAGAAACAAATGTGTCGAAGAAAAGTATTAAAGAGAAGAAAACTAATATTGCAAGGGGTAACTATAAGTGAGCAACAAGGGGAGTAATTATAAAAGGAAAAATGGTTGTACAAAATTCTATTCAGATTTTGTGTAATGATTTTTTCATCCAGCTATATATGTGTTGGAAAAACTGAAAAAATATTTATTGTCCGATTCACTTTTATTTCTTTTATTTTTGTACGAAAACATTAAGATCAATAATTGATGATTGATTTCTTGGACACCCAATGTCTGATGGCTCTATAATGGTGCCATTTGTTAATTTAGAGAGTTAACATTTATGTATACACCCCCAGATCAAAAATTAAAAAATTAACAGGTATATTCATCAGATTTAAGGGCATGTTCATCATATCAATATGTATGTTCATCAGATGTATGATTAGCCGATGTCATTTTCAAACGAAAGCATTATGAGCAATTGCTCCGCATGTGCGAAGAAAGAACGGAGTCAGAGCCCAATGGTGGTTTCATATCGTGGTTATCTTTATCACGTTTTCACATTACGATTACCTAAAAATAGACCATTAAAAAAAAAACATAAAGAAGCCATTCAAATAACTTCTCTTACCAAATCGGCCAGCTTAAAATTTCTTTTCAAAAAATCAAGGGATAATTTTAACATTAGCAGCACGCATGCAGAATGAACGTTAAGTTACAGATCAACATGGCTGAGACGAAACATGTACAAGTTGTCTAATGAAAGTGCGGTTATTGCTGACAGCCTATAAGAAGGTAGCCATCACCAGCCGCCTTCCTTGGACAGCCTCAGAAAACGGGTGAGAGTGATGTTTGGGATGGCAGCCGAGGTTGTTTTCTTTTTCTTCACCCTTGTCAATACATAGCAGAAATTTACCTCGCAGATGCCGTGCAACAGTAATCTGTGAAATGGGTCTTGCACATGAAGCACCAAATGATCATCCCCATGGCTTTCCATGACAAAGGTTCTTATACAAGTCTGATAAGGGCAACAAAAGTCAATTCTTAAAACAGATCTCAGCAATGTAGAAACAAACAAACAATGCTTTCATGGAGTTATGTTTAAGCGGAAAAAAGGTAATAATGGGTTTACCTCATAGTGTTCAATAAAATCTGAAAGAAAACTACGACGCAGTGCCTCTCTTGTCCTGCAATCCACTCTGTGCCATGCAGTCAGCACAGCAGTCTTATCATCACTTTTGCTGCCTCTAACCTTTGCTCTAGTTTTTGCATGAGCCTTCATGAAACTAGCCTAATCAGAGGAAAAGGCAATTTTTGAATCTTAGAACAATACTCAAAAAGACAAATATCATGAGCCTCAGTATTAACATGTAACATGTCTGTGTTGCTTCCAGATGTTGGAGTTAATCTTGTAGTGGAGTCTCCATTACATGTTTGGGGGCATGTCTTCATGTCCATGTCTTCCTCCATGTTTTCCTCCATGTTTCATGTAGTGGGATGTGTTTGTGTGGTGGGTTTGTAGGTAGAGTTTTGTGTATAAATAGCACCCAAATGATAGAAGGAAACCAAGCCAAATAGAAGCCAAAGCAAGCAAAATTCAGCTCATCTCTCCTCTTGTGTTTCTTTGTATTTCGTTCGTGTTCTTCAACGTTAGTTCCTAAACTCAGCCCCGGCGGCGATCCTTGAGTCGTGGGGTTGTGTTTCAACACGTGGTATCAAGAGCCGGTATTATCCGTAGGCTAGTTGACAATGGTTGACAGCCGTTCATCGTCCTCATCCAAGACGCACATCACCGACGGTAGCGGTCCGTTGCGAGAAGTTGTGGTTGAGCGTGTGGTAAAGGAGATGAGTGGATCGATCCAGTACCCAACGTTGACACGTACGAATTACAACGAGTGGTCACTTGTGATGCAAGTGAACTTGGAGGCACAGGATCTGTGGCATGCCGTGGAGAGCTCTCAGGTTGAGCGCCGCGAGGATCGGTTGGCCCTTGCAGCCATCCTTTGGGCAGTGCCGACTGAGATGCACTCCACACTTGCCGTGAAGAAGACTGCTAAGGAGGCATGGGAATCTCTGAAGGTGATGCGCATGGGAGTCCAGCGCGTACGGGAGGCCAATGCACAAAAGTTTCTAAAGGAGTTTGAGTGCATCACATTCAAGGACGGTGAGGCTGTCGACGATTTCGCCATGCGAATTTCCAGCCTCGCAGCCAACATCCGCACACTCGGCGAGTCAATGGAGGAGCACCGGGTCGTCAAGAAGTTCCTTCGAGTCGTGCCAGCACGTTTCGCACAAATCGCTCTTTCGATTGAAACTTTGCTCGATCTGAGCACGTTATCAATTGAGGAGTTGGTCGGCAGGCTTCGTGCGGCAGAGGACAGATTCGACGGCGGCGCTGGCGAAATCACTGACAAGGCCGGGCGGCTGATGTTAGCAGAGGATGAATGGTTGACCAAGTACAAGCACCGGCTGATGCCGGAGTCCTCATCCAGTGGGAACAGAACGGGGGGATCGAGCGGTCACACCCCCGGGAAGAACAAGAGTGGAGCACGGACCGAGGGTCGTGACACCACTGTGGTGCTCACATCGGAGGGGACACCGCGCCGGAAGGGTAAGTGTCGCAACTGTGGTATCTACGGTCATTGGGCCAAGGAGTGCAAGAAGCCACCGCATCAGGAGCGTAAGGAGGAGGCTCATCTCGCCAAGACTGAGGTGGAGCAGCCGGCGCTACTAATGGCTGTGACGGGCGGCGTTACGGACGTGACGTCACAGATGGTTCACCTCCAGGAGAACCACATAGTCCCAATCAATTATGATTGCAACACCTGGTATCTCGACTCGGGGGCTAGCAACCATATGACAGGACAACGCTCAGCGTTGGTCTCGCTTGACGAAAGCGTACACGGTACTGTGCGGTTCGGAGATGGATCCGTGGTAGAGATCTGCGGTCTCGGCTCAGTAATTATGGAGGGGCGGAGATGCGAACACAAGGTACTAACCGAAGTTTATTACATTCCGAAATTAAGAAGTAACATTGTCAGTTTAGGGCAATTGGAGGAAGCGGGGTGCAAGGTGGTACTGGAGGATGGACAAATGTGCGTGTTTGATCGTGAACGCGCGCTGTTGCTCCGAGCGCCACGCACGGGAAACCGATTGTACACTATTCGTTTGACCGTGGCCGCACCGGTAAGCCTGTTGTCAAAAGTGGAAGACGATGCGTGGATCTGGCATGCTCGTTATGGCCACCTCAACTTTCGTGCGCTACGAGACCTCGGTGTCAAGAAGATGGCGGACGGTCTGCCGTTGATTGAGCGAGTCGAGCAAGTGTGCGATGGGTGCGTGCTCGGCAAGCACCACCGCGCGCCATTCCCATAAGCGGCATCTTTCAGAACGAAGCATGCCCTCGAACTCGTGCATGCACACTTGTGCGGACCGATAAGACCACCAACCTCAGGTGGTAAGAGGTACTTCCTGCTTATCGTTGATGACCTCACTCGTTTCATGTGGGCAGAGATGTTGGTGACCAAAGACGAGGTGCTACACATCTTCAAGAAAGTCGTTACTATGACTCAGAACGAGCAGGGCAAGAGGGTTAAGGCGCTACGTACCGATCGTGGCGGAGAGTTCAACTCCGGTGATTTCACTGCGTACTGCATCAAACACGGCATTGAGCACCTGACCACTGCGCCGTATACCCCTCAGCAAAACGGCGTGGTAGAAAGACGGAATCAGACAGTTGTGGAGATGACACGGTGTATACTAAAAGGCATGGGCGTCCCTGGCGAGTTCTGGGGGTGAGGCGGTCAAGACAGCTGTGTACGTGTTGAACCGAGCATCAACTAGAAATGTGGAAGGGGTGACACCGTACGAGGCATGGTATGGCCGAAAACCCGGAGTGCGGCACTTGCGCACATTCAGGTGCGTGGCATTCGTGAAGAAGCTCGGGCCAGGAGTATCCAAACTCTCTGACAGGTCAGTTAAGGGGGTGTTTCTTGGTTACGAACCAGGAAGCAAAGCCTACCGGGTCTATGATCCGGTTGGGAAGAAGCTGCTGGTGTCTCGTGATGTAATCTTTGACGAGAAGAAAGCCTGGAATTGGCGAGAGAGTGGTGGTGAAAATGGAGCGGTAGCCAGCGGTTTCGTGGTTGAGTACTTGACCACTGTTGGTCATACTCAAGCTCCAGGCCAGGCAAGATCCTCCACGATGGCGACTCTACCAGCCAATTCATCGGGGCCTATGTCGGCTTCAACATCAACAACTCATCCAACAACACCACTGGGTGTGCAGTCCGCGACACCACCATCTCAGGGCGCGGTAGATTCAGATGGTGCCCAACTTCGGTTTCGCACTCTTTCGAACCTCTATGATACAACTGATGAAATCCATAACTTCGAGTACAGTGGGTTGTGCTTTCTTGCAGCTGACGAGCCGATAAGCGTGGAGCAGACGATGCAGGAGCCGTGGTGGCGTGATGCCATGCGCGCCGAACTGGAGTCCATTGCTGAAAATAAGACTTGGTCGTTAGTGGAGTTACCACCGAGCCACCGAGCCATCGGGCTCAAATGGGTATTCAAGGTGAAAAGAGATCAAGCCGGCAACATAGTGAAGCACAAGGCTCGGTTGGTAGTGAAGGGTTATGCACAACGACAAGGCGTGGATTTTGACGAGGTATTTGCTCCGGTAGCGCGCATGGAGACGGTGCGCGTGCTGTTGGCACTAGCAGCACATGGTGGCTGGCAAGTGCATCACATGGACGTGAAGTCCGCATTTCTCAACGGTGACCTACTCGAGGAGGTCTACGTACATCAGCCGCCAGGCTTCATTGACGTCAAGCAAGCCAGTAAGGTGTTCAAGCTGCGCAAGGCGCTCTATGGGTTGCGACAGGCACCACGAGCGTGGAATGTGCGGTTGGACTTAGAGCTCAGCAAGCTAGGTTGCAGGCGGAGTATGGAGGATCATGCGGTGTATAGGCGTGACAACGTGAACTCATTCCTCCTCGTCGGAGTGTACGTGGACGATCTGATCATCTGTGGACCGGAAGTGAACGACATCAACACATTCAAGTGTCAGATGATGGAGAGTTTCAAGATGACTTACCTTGGTCTCTTGAGTTACTACCTCGGCGTGGAAGTGAAGCAGTTGGGTGGTGTCATCACTCTGAGCCAGAGTGCCTATGCCGCGAAGATTGTCGAAGTGTGTCGCATGACGGGTTGCAACCCGGTGGACACGCCAATAGAGCATCGCTTGAAAGTAAGCAAGACTACCACTGCAGTGCCGGTGGATGTGACACAATATCGAAGCATCATCGGGAGCTTGAGGTACCTAGTGAACACACGACCTGACATCACACATGCCGTGAGTGTGGCTAGCAGGTTCATGGAAGCCCCTACTGCTGAACATTGGGCGGTAGTGAAGCGGATCGTGAGGTATGTAGCAGGGACACTCGGTTACGGCCTGGTGTACGAGAAGCAAGGACTAACGGAGCTGTCACTCGTGGGCTACAGCGACAGTGATCATGCCGGCGATATCGGCGATCGGAAGAGCACCACTGGAGTAATGTTCTTCCTCGGCTCGAACCTGGTCACTTGGGCATCCCAAAAGCAGAAGGTCGTGGCTCTATCATCCTGTGAGGCGGAGTACATAGCAGCGTGTGCAGCTGCATGTCAGGGAGTCTGGCTCAGCAGGCTTGTGGCGGAGCTGATGGGCAAAACCTTAGGCAAGTTCAAGTTGCTGGTCGATAATAGATCAGCAATTGAGCTTAGCAAGAACCCAGTCTATCATGATCGGAGCAAACACATTGATACCCGGTACCACTACATTCGTGAATGTGTCATCGAAGAAAAGATGGATATTGATCATGTTGGCACGAAGGAGCAATTGGCAGATCTCCTCACCAAAGCGCTCGATAGGGTGAAGTTCGTGGAGATGCGCCAGCGCTTGAATGTCATCAAGGTGCAACAAGATTAAGGGGGTGAATGTTGGAGTTAATCTTGTAGTGGAGTCTCCATTACATGTTTGGGGGCATGTCTTCATGTCCATGTCTTCCTCCATGTTTTCCTCCATGTTTCATGTAGTGGGATGTGTTTGTGTGGTGGGTTTGTAGGTAGAGTTTTGTGTATAAATAGCACCCAAATGATAGAAGGAAACCAAGCCAAATAGAAGCCAAATAGAAGCCAAAGCAAGCAAAATTCAGCTCATCTCTCCTCTTGTGTTTCTTTGTATTTCGTTCGTGTTCTTCAACGTTAGTTCCTAAACTCAGCCCCGGCGGCGATCCTTGA
Source organism: Kalanchoe fedtschenkoi (assembly GCA_002312845.1). Taxonomy (NCBI): domain Eukaryota; kingdom Viridiplantae; phylum Streptophyta; class Magnoliopsida; order Saxifragales; family Crassulaceae; genus Kalanchoe; species Kalanchoe fedtschenkoi. The sequence goes on from NQLW01000022.1 coordinate 10,695, forward strand.
GTCGTGGGGTTGTGTTTCAACACCAGAAACAACAGGTTTCTGAAGGAAAGCAGATAAGTAACTTCGTTTGGTCAAATTGTGTAAGCTTCAGTCCTATGGCTGTGTATTAAAACAGATTATAACTGAAAGCAGACCTCTTTATCCATGTCTATGCTCCTAAATTTATCCCACTCTCCCCCACCCGTCATGCAAAATACTGACAACGGCACCTCATCACCTGCAACGCAGAGGCTAGTATCAATGCTCATAACAAACTGATAAAAAACTGAAGCTTCTTGTTGATTAGTTTAAGGTTTTCATTTAATTTATATGCATTCTTTGCCCCTCAATGCAAAAATTTATGAAGCCAGTAGCTATAACTCAGCATTTTTTTTCTAAAAGAAAATATTATGAACATAGCCAGAAAGCAGGTTTAAAACAAATAAATGACATGGGCTAGAGAACAATCATCTGCTTTTGAATTGAGCAAGTATACTTTAGCAGAGTACCCAAAAAAATCTTAGTTGACTCAAAATAAAAGCCTTTTTTCTGAAGATGCTCAAGTCAAGGGAGGCTACACTACACATACATCCAGATGCTGCTGCTCATAAAGTCTTCATGATGCTGGTAAGCTTTTACAAGGGTGAGACAAAAAGGCATATGCCTAAGAGCAGTCCATCGTCTCAATCTCACTTTCCAATAACATGTAGAAGAGTGTTCTCTAGAAAGAAAATTCTGACCCCATGGTGGAGGTGCAAATAGCCCTCTAATTTCATCTTCGCTCAAACGGGGAACAAGTTCCACCAAAATACGATCATTCAACCATCTCCGTGCTCGTCGGTTGCTAACCTGCATCCAGAGCAAATATGTTAGCTTTGCACATAGCATAGCGGCTCTAAAGCCAACTACCGGATAGACAAATAAAACTTCAACAACAGTTTCTAAACCATCACAGATCTATCAAGTGCAAACATAATGCACCATTAATCACAATTAAGAGAATGATAATTTAAATATGCCCAATTGAAAAAAAAAAAATCAAATGCAATATTACTTTTCCATTCAAGCCTTCAAGATACTCCAGCTTCTTCTCCACCAATTATCCACGTGATTTCACAGGTTCTCCTGCTCACCCAGTAGGTTAAGGAGAAACTATATCAAAATTATTAGCTTAAAATTAAAGCCACTCAGTAAAACCATCTGTTCCAAACAAGAAAAGTCGCACACACATATTTTAATCTCACCAGTATAAATTCCATATCATAAGTTGATAATTATTATTTAAAAGTTAGAATAATTTTTATTCGGTAAAAAAAAGCAAACAAATCAGAAAGACATAAAAACGATTGAATTAAGAGATACACCTTTGGGAAGGTCGAAGAGGGAAGCGTACAGGTCTCGCTCTTCTCTGCAGAACATCAGCAGTCGCCATGATTCGCTTCCGAAGCAGATCGGGCGACAAGGCTCACACTGACTGATCAGAAAATGTTATGACGCCGTTGACACGAGAGGCCAGCCAAAACCAAAACATAGTTACTCCCTCTGTCCTCTTTTACATGTCACTTAACCGAATTTTTTTGTCCACTTTTATTTGTCACTTACCAATTTTCAATGCGTATTTAATATCAATAACTACCTTAAAATATCAAACATTAATCATTTCATTATCATAATCAATAAAGAATACATTCCTCACCAATAATCATCTACCAATTTTACTTTTTGCACAAACTTTTTCAAAAAATTGTTAACCACCTACCTATTAAATTTGTTCAACCGCTAGCATTAACTTCACCTTAATCTATTCAAATTAACCGTAAACGACATGTATTAGAGGACGGAGGGAGTATTAAACAACATTTATAAAGGTTAATCTCAATAAACATAATATGCAAAACACAAATTTCTTTAAGAACTATATTCTCACAACATCAATTTGTAAATTATTACACACGAACTATACAAAAGACATTAGCCACGAATAACCATAGATAGACACATAGAAAGATAAGTAGGATAACCCCTTATAAATCCAACTTGCTCCTTTCTCCACGACTTTCCTTACTGTCCCCCCCTAGCAACCTTGGGTCAAAACCCTAAAAGAATTTTGAACTTGAGTTTGTTGGTGTCGTGTTGCAGTGCACACTTGAAAGAGAGGACAAAGACCGATTTCTATAGTTTGATTCTTGATCTCATTTCTAGAAGAATTAGTTCTCCTCTCTTAGGCAAGTACTTGGACGTGTTGTCAAGTATCTATTCCCTAAATCTTACAGGATTTCTCTGTAGAATCGGACCGCTCTTGATATGAAAATCAAACATTAGGAAAGTCCATTGAACAGTGATTTTATTGGCTCTTTTAGCACAAATCGGTGTAGCATTAGGACTCCTCTATTTAACTAGTCCTTAGTGGTGTTATCAAGTACCTCTTCCGCAAATCATGTAGGATTACTATGTAGAATTGGACTGATCTTGATATGGAAAATGGAAATACAATTTTGGGTCAATTTAGGAGAGTCTACTACACCAACTCTGTTGGCTTTTTTGGCACAAATCCATCAAAAGTTAGACTTTAACTTCTCTTTAAAAAGTACATATATTTGTTTCCACTTTCTATAGTTGTTTGGATCATTAAAATTGAATATTTGGTGTGAAAGTTACGGTTTTGCAAAGGTTGCTAAGTTTTGTTGGCCTGATTTTAGGAAATAATTGCGCGTCACGAGCCAGTAATGATTCATTACGCGCTCGGCCTTGGACATGGTCGGTTGTTGACTCAGCTTATTAGTTTCTTTCTTATTTGTGACATGTGTCTACTCCTGACCGCATCACCGAGCGCGTGATTGCATTTCTCATTGTGTGAGTATGCGCTCAGCCTGATAGTGACTTTTGTCCTTCAATCCGATTTCATTCGTCTTTTGATCTAAAAGTTTCTTTTCTCACACATTTTCATATTAAGATCTAAAATCGCCCTAAATTATGAAAATTAGCTAAAACCATTAAATAATACTTTAAAAAGATTAAGAATAAAGTGAGTAAGATATGAAATAGATCGAGTAACTTGGTCTCATCACCTAACAACCACTCAAGCATTAATTTAAGCCTACTCCAGATCAGTACAAAGTCACCCATCGCAGCTTCAAAGATTAAAAAGGCCAATTGAAAGTTTAAACCAGCCTTACTTTCCTTTTTGTCACACAACAGATTTTGAGGCACATGAAATGAGGAACCAAGTGCTTGCAAAGATAATTTTTCAGGAGATAAGTGATACATTTAAGGATGAGAATATACGAAATGAAAAAGTCTATCTTCACCTATTCCTATTTACTCTATGAGATGGAAAAAGATTGGTTGAGGAGACAGTTGCACAAGACTTTTGACATTTGGAAGAATTTTTCGGATACATTTCTTCAACAATATTATTCACCTAGGTTGACAACATAATAAATCTGCAAAATTTTAAAATCTTTAAGAAGCTCAATGGAGAATCACTGTGTGATGCCTAAGATAGATATAAGAAGCTACGAAGGCATTTACCTCATTATGGATTCACGAAGTATGCACTAATGAACATCATTTATGTTGGAGTAAATTTTCAAACAAAGCATATTATGAACCACACTTCTGAAGAATATCTGATGAATCAACCTTCAGATGAAGCAATAATTATAATTGAAGGATTTACTACCAACTACTACTTATGGGGTGTTGAGAAGACATCAGAATTGCAAGTGGAACCCACTCTTGTCTTAAACCCTACTTTATCTGCTAATACAGTTACTAAGTTTGCAAACCAGATTACCTCTCTGATGAGATCAAATTATTCAATTTATTTTAAATCCAACTCACATAATCCTTATGTTCAAGAGTAATATTTAAATATTTTAGTTAGTTTTCATATTACAATGTAAATTTGGAGCTTTACGTGAAAATATGCTAAAAGATGAGTATTTACAATATAACACAGATATAACCAGATTGGAGATCAAAAGTCATTCTCAGATCGAGCTCAAAGTCACGCGTTGGACTACAGCTGCATGCACGGTAACGTGACAAGGGGGAGGGCACATGGTGTTACAAAAAAGAAGCTAAGGATGCCGACTCGGTAGTGGCTGCGTGTTATGCCCCACGTGGGGATTAGTTTAGTTGCGTGCGACGCACACCTGTTTCTAAAATTGGGACAACAAAATCTGAGCAGCTTTTGGGATCAATATTTTCACACCAGATATTTGATTTGAGTGATTCAAATAGCTACAGAAAAAGAAATAATTATATATAATCCTAAGAGGATTCCGAATCTAATTTTAGATGAATTTGTGCCATAAGAGACAACAAAGTCGATTGATTGAATCTTCCTAATTTGACTCCTGATTTTCAAGGTTATGATTTCTATCATTCACAAGTCCAAATCCTAAAGTCTCTAGAAGATACTCATATCAATCTACATCAAATACGTGCAGATCTCATTTCCAAACTTGGAGACCACTCACTCTTATGAAATGTGGTCTTCGCCCCCTGTTTTATATTGTCAAATTGAGAGCTTGCAAAAAATTGTGCCTTGTTCCTAGTAGCAACACCAAGCACAAAATCTCTTAGGGTTACTAACTCGTAGCCACTAGTGGAGGACCGTAGAAGAAAAAAAAAACTTATTTGGGTTTGTAAGGATTCTTACTTATCTTATTATCTATTTTTCTATGGCCACACGTGAATAATTTTCTTTGTGTAGTTCAGGTGCGATGATTATTTTATATATGCAGTTTGTTTTCTGTTTAATTAACTAACCCCCTCTGACCAGTTTACTACTGAGTCTATGGATCCCCGCTTTTAAGATGAATTGTTCCCACCATATGAGGAGGACCATGAGAGAGCTGGCCACATTCACATTCCAAAATCATCCGTGCATTCAGCCCAACAATGATGATGCAAACATTGAAATCAAGGATGGTGTTATACATCAACTCCCAAAATTTTGAAGAATTTTGGAAAAAGATGTCTAATGACATCTACACCAGTCCAACATTGTTTACACCTTGATGAAACTGGCTAGAGCTAATCTAGATCGGTTCAAGTTAGTGAGTTTTCCCTTTTTTCTTATGGATTATGCTAAAGAACAATCATTTTATTTTCTTCCAGGTGCTATTACAACATAAAGCTAGACTCAAGAAGTGTTTTTAACCAAATAATTTCTTACAACAAAGGCTACGTGAATCCATAAGGTTATCAGTGGAATAAATCATCATCCAAAATAGATGGTTCATGAGTATTATGAGCACTTAAAAAAACTGTTGACTAAGTGTTAGAACCACGGGTTTACCAATCAAACTCTAATTGAGATATTTGCTGAGGGCATGAATTCACGGATGAGGTTGATGTTGGATGCAATAGCTGGTGGATCAATACAAAATAAGTATCTTGATGAGGTGTGGACACATTTAAGAGATTTCCAACATTCCAGAATAGTAAACTCCCTAAAATGAAATTATGGATTGCACAAGATTTCTACCTCTGATACGCCGACATCACCAGCTTCAGACCGTCCTCTGAGATATTAGAACTAAAAGCCATGGTGCACATAATGTTGAAGAAGACGTAGGCTACTCCTGTGCAACTATGTGAGGTTTACATCTCTATTAAGAACACTACTGACACTTGTCCTTCGTGGTAAGAACCTCCAAGTGAAAGTAAAGATCTGATGGCAATCGGAGGATACTGCTCAAGTCAACTGAGAGGTGACACATTGCCTAACACTTATCATCTAGGGCTTCACAATCACCCAAACATAACCTACGCCACCAACAACCATTTGCAGCCACCAAGACCTAGGTAATTTCCACCTTAGTACTATATGAGAGATCCATACTACCAAGAAAGAGACAAGAAGCTTTTCTTGATGATCACAAACATTAAACAACAGCTCACTCACTTTGCCACATACATGAACGAGATCAAGGCAATGACAGGCCGACTTGCCTCACAGACGGAGCAGAATCCACACCTCAATGTGAGAGCATTGGCTCTGATGAGAAGTGAGAAGATCCATGTAGTTGAGCAGCCAGAAAATGATGAGTCTATCATTTTCAGATAGAGTCCAAGCATAACCCCTGCATGTGTATAGGCAACTGCACGATTACACAGCTAGTCAATTTCCATCCAAATTACAGATCTCACGAGCAGAAGTGAACACTCCTCCGTGCATGATCTCTTCAATGGTGTGCGTCCATTGCCTCAAACAGCTCAAACAACAAACAAATAGATTTATTTTAACTCGGCTTCATCTCATACTCATATTAAACTAATTCTACCCTTTCCATCTCAGATGAAGGCTCCTAAGAAGACAATCCAGGAAGGAGAAATTTAGAATTTTTTTAAAAGTGAAAATCAACATTCCACTAATCGAAGCACTAAAAAAATTCATATGCTAAGTTCTTGATGGATTTATGCACTAATCGTTGATGTCTTAAAGAAGATGAAAAAGTGAGCTTCATTGATACTTTGTGAGCCACGTTCACTGATATGCCACCACCTAAATGCAAGGATCTTGGTATGTTTATCGTGAAATACATTATAGGTAGAACATATTTTGATGTGTGCATATTAGACTTAGGAGCTGCTATTAATGTCATGTCTCGCAGCATATAAGTCCCTTAACGCCGAACTCGTGAAACACGGTCGCTTTGACATTCACCTGTTAGGCACTATTGAAGATATGTTAGTGCAGATCAAGAGTTTAATTTTTTCTATAAATTTTTACATACTGAATATGGAGGAATATCGATCTCTCAAGCAGGAGCCCATCATTCTTGGATGCCCATTCATGGCTATAACTAAGACCAAGATTGATGTAGTTGGTGTTACACTATCCATGAAGTTTGGTGACGAGGTAATAAACATGAGCATCATCGACACTCCAACATGGTAGCCATGCTATGAAGGGTTGAGCTCCATTGATGTGGAGGATCGTATCACTACAGAGCTGTTTGAGGAGTTATAGAAGAAGGGATTGGAGGAATTCCGATCAAAAGTATATTTGTTTGATAAAAGTAGATTTGGTAAAATTGATTGACCCCATTACTTGAACTGGTTGATATATATTAATTGACGTTTGACCAAAGCCTTTTAAAAAAAGAAAAGAAACATAAAAAGGATGATCCGAATAACAAACTGATATGAAAAAGAGAGCTCAAAGATTTGGACATAACAATAAAGGTCTCAAGACACGAGTATAAGCTAAATGAAGAGATAGTTTTTATCCTAACAGTGGTCCACCACCACCATAACACCATGAGAGCTCAAAAAAATAGCACTGACTGAGAAGGGATCCTTTGCAAAGTAAAAATTCATTGACAACAATCTCAATAGTCACACATACAAAACATGAATTTGATTAAAAAATAATAATCTCACTACACTAAATTTGCAAGTTAACTAATCCCAGCCATACAAAGAAATGTAGTCAAGTGTGGCCATGGAATAACAGAGAGAGAGAGAGATAAGAAGTTACTATCCTTACAAACCTAACATAATTCGTAACTGGGGAAGCATTAACCCTTGGTACGCTATTAATTTATAAGGAAACTCAGAGAAAATTTGGACTCAAGAGGAGAGGAGAGAAGATATGTTGAATAAGAAAAAGAGACACTCTTTATATATTGTGTCTCCAAGTCCTAACACACAAAAACTATAATTTCTCTCTGAGAAAACTCTTTTTATCTATTTCTATGATTATCTGGGTCAAAATCTCTAAGAAAATCTTGATGGAATCAGATTTGTATTGATTGAAAACCAGGAAACAAAATCCGAGTCAAAATACGGAAGTCTTATTACCCTCAGACTTCTTTCACTATGCTGACAAAAATTTTGTACACATCTGTCTTTAAATTCTAAATTAAATCAAGTTGTAGATCTTTGTTTCTTCTATTCAACGCATCTAGAATCATCAAAATCAGACTCTTGACGTAAAAGTTATGCCCCTCAAAATTTACAAAGTATAATTGTCTCGATTTTAGGAAACAACAGTGCGTCGCAAGAAATTATAAAAACACGCGTGTTGGCCCTGCGGACACATTCCTGTGTAGTCAGCTTATTGCTTCTTTCTGATTGATGACATGCGTACTGTCTTCACAACATTACTGAGCACTTGATTGACACATCATCGCACGACCTGTGCATGCACTATCTCGTTTTCTTTTCGATCCAATTTTGTCCATTTTTTCACAATTAAAAGTTCCATATTAACTGATTTTTATAATAAAGTATAAAATAGACAAAACTATGAAAATTCACTAAAACCAATAGTTCAAGCTCGAGAATGATCAAGAATCAGTGAAGCATAAAATAAATTAAATAATTACGACTTATTATGCACTCAGGATATAAGATAAATTAATTACTCAATATTTCTAGACAATCTCTCAATTCTAATCTTCTGTTGACTGGGATATTGACTACAAACAGCTAGATAAAATATCTAACTTATCACGATTCTGGTATTTGTGCATTTGAGTAGTTTAATTTAGAGGGTAATTAAATTTAATCCCAAGATTTAATACTCCTAACATGCTTATTTAAATTTTGAATTATTATATGTCACAATTCTTAATACAAGGTATGTAAAATCACTAAGATATTGAATCATAAACTTGACATACTTATTTGTATCCAAAGAAGCATGAACAAATATGAATGAAAAATACTCTTAAGTATTTTACATGAATACGAGTCTATAAACAACCTCTTATAGTAGATATGACTACTCATTTACACATCATCATGATACAATTACAAAATTTATTATGAAAGTAAGACTAAGGTTGTAGAGAAAAGGTTAGTCTTGTGGCGATCCAACTCTGAATCACATAATCTCTCTCTTGATCGAAGATGAGTAAAATTGATTCTAAATCTTTTACTTATAATGGAATTGTCCTTTTTTATTTTTTGATAGTTTTTAACAATTTTCCAAAGTATTATTATTATCAAATAGATTTTTGGAGATTGAAATCAAATATGTCCAAATCTGCTCATTCAAGTGTTGACACGTGGCCAAATGATTTAAAGCAAGACATACCATGGTGTAAGATCTGTCCACGAATTCTACCGAGCTGAAAGATGAAGCATGATCCTGATCGTGCTGAACAAAGGTAGAAATCATGTTATTATCTTTTGCAAACTGACAAGGCTTGGAGCACAATTTGGATCATGCTTAAGGATTCTTACAGGCCATGCTTAAAAATGTTTACAAATTCAGTCTTTTTGAAGCCGACACGACCATGAGCATGATCTGAAACATGCTTCACTTTTAGAAATTACAGTTTGACTTCTTAAGTTTCATCTTTTGACTGATAGGGCCACAAAGTCAATTTTTTGTCAGATTTTAATATTATTTGTGTCATTTTAGTCATTTTTCTCTTCTGATACCAGTTTTCTTCATATTTAACCTATAATAGACAAAATTAATTATAAATTATTCATAATTAATTAGAAACGACTCACATTTCTTAACTTCAAACACTTGAAATAGGATAAATAATTAACCTGTCATGTTACTCTGCTCATCAAAGAAGTGTGAATCCTCCTTATAACCCGATAAGTGCTTACTAAGTGCTCGGAAAGTGGCTGTTGATTATCATACCAAAATTCATACGATAAGTATGAAATTGGTGTTACATTAGGTGTATTTGCTTCCCGTGTTTATGTGTAGTTTAGTCACTTGGTAAATGTCTCACATCGGCTAGTAGAAAGAAGAAAATGTGTTCTATATTGAATTATTAAACTATAACTCACAAGTCTAGACTTTTGAGTCACAATGGGGATACAATTCAATATGAGTCTACTCCGAACTTGAACATGGTATCAGAGCCAATGATTTTGATATGTGATCAATATGCGAGACGTGGGACATGTGTGGAGACCAAATACATGAGTGCCTGAAGACACCCCGAGTATCAAGGAGAGTAGCTTGCAAATGAACGAGTGAGCTGATGAAGCTAAAGATCTGGACCAGCTACTGAGGACATATGTCGGATCCCGTGAGATTATGGAGATATGCAGATGGCGCACCAACAAAGAGGACGCATGCCACAAAGAGTGGCATAGCGAAGTATTGATCGAGGGGGAGCATGTGCCATTTTCTCAAGTGAGGGGGAGATAGTTAAGTATAGTCACTTGGCAAATGTCTCATATCGATCGGCTAGTGAGAGAAGAAAATGTTACTTATATTGGATTATTGAACCATGACTTACAAGTCTAGACTTTTGAATCACAGTATGAATACAATTCAATATGATCCGACTCCGAACTTCAACGGTTTACATAAAACCTAAATATATGAAAGTTATACTCCATGATGTGTAAAAAGAACGAACCCGGGTGGGAACATGAGAGATTCCATCCAATGTACCGTTTTCTAGGAGTGTAACGATTCGATTCGGTTCAATTTTACTCAAAAAATTGAACTGAACCATCATCCATCGGTTCCAATATTTTGAAACTGAACTGAATCATTCATTCTAAAAAACTGAACTGAACCAAACCACCCGGTTTGGTTTGATTTTAGTTTGGTTTAGTCAATTACAGTTTTCTTCCGGACTGAATGTTGACAGCTTCATACAATACAATAATGGAGACACCAAAAACGTGCTGCTAGATTTGAAGTCCACAACAAAAACTAAGAAAATACATCAAAAAATCCAATCCATTAGACATTAGTTCTGCTCTTTTTCTTCAAAAAGTTGTGCTTTCTTTTCATTTTCTTGAAGGGCACCACTGAAGCTTGCGCAACAAAAGACTATTTTCCTGCATTTTGCAAATAGACAGGTTTAGCATAGATAATAATAATCAAATTATTGTAACAACCTATTGATAGCCCTTTATGATAATGAAGAATGTTACAAAGTTTAGATGTTTATTATGTTTACCAATATTTTTACTAATGCCCATTATGAATGAGATGTAGCTCCGGAAAAAGCACTCCACAACTCAGAATCTGATTTTATAGCTGCAAGAAAAAGAAACTCAGATTATTAGAAACCCAAATAAAAGACAGTAAATGAATTTAAAAGCTGTAAGATTATATACACCACCTGCTTCAAGTTCAGCAACTTCATCCATAGTTGCATCTATATTAATGGAGACAGATGATGCTCGCAGCCAATCTTGTGCACAGATTAAAGCCTCAACTGTGCTAGGACTCAAAGAACTACGATACTGACTAAGAACACGTCCACCTGTGCTAAAGGCAGATTCAGATGCAACAGTTGAAACAGGGATAGCAAAGACGTCTCTCGCCATTAAAGAAATTATTCGAAATCGTGAGCTATTAACCTTCCACCAATTCAAAATATCAAAACATTCTCCAACTGCAGACTTTACAAGCTTCTCCTCTAAATAGATATCCAATTCAGACTCAGAAATTAACTGTTGGCTTTGTTCACTCTCAAAATCATTTGTAAAGTTTATAACTCCATCATCAAGAACCTCTACTGCATCAAATTCCATCTCAACTGAACTTTCAACCCTTTTTTTACTTCCATCATATTCTTCTTGCTCATAAAAACTATACAAACGATTCAATGTCATCCTAAGTTTCAACTCTAATTCATCCACCTTTGACTGAGGATACACTTTTTTATAACAATAGCTCACATACTTCAATTTGAATCTAGGATCCATCACAATAGCAACCAGCAACAACATATTAATTTTATCGATCGATCCCCAATATTTGTCAAACTTTAAACTCATCCTATTAGCCATATTTCTCAAAATAGGATCACGACTATTAGACCATGAGTAAATAGTTGACTGAATTGTCATAATATCATGAAAATAGGAATTGGATGTAACATATAAAGACCCAGAAAGTTTTTTTGTAACCTCATAAAAAGTCTTTAGAAACTTACAAAAAACTTGAGCATTTTTCCAATCATCTACAGTAGGAGAATTCATCCCCACCTCAACTGCATAAAATGGGTCAGATTCCTCATATCTCTCAATTGACTTTTGAAATTTAAGAGCTCTTTCCAACATTAAATATGTGTAGTTCCATCTGGTTGGGACATCAAGAACCAAGTTGTTCTTAGAAGAATTTTCATCTTTTTCACAACAAATTCTAAATTGATGAGCTCGTTGAGGGGAAGCTCGAATATATCTCACCCTTCCTCTTATTTTTTCAATAGCCCCACCTTCCTCTTTCATTCCATCTTTAACTATCAAATTAATTATATGTGCACAACATCGTATATGAAAATAGTCTCCATCCATAACTAAAGCATTTTTATTTGAAAATATCTTCTTTAAGTGAGCAATTGCGATGTCATTAGAAGAGGCATTGTCAACAGTCATTGTAAAAATCTTTTTTATTCCCCACTCAATCATGCATGCCTCTATAGCATTTCCTATTGCAACACCTTTATGAGATGAAATCGGACAAAAATTTAATATTCTCTTATGCAGCTTCCAATTGTGATCAATGAAATGTGCAGTTATAACCATATAACTTAAATTTTGAAGAGAAGTCCAAGTATCAGTTGTGAGACAAACTCGTTGAGCATTAAAACAAAAAACATTCTTTAAATCTCTCTTCAAATCAGCATATATACCCATGCAATCTTTAGCAATAGTCACACGAGATACTAATTGCAACCGAGGCACACATTCATTACAAAACTGTCTAAATCCTTCACCTTCTACAAAGCTAAAAGGCAATTCATCCATAATAATCATCTTAGCAAGTGCTTTCCTAGATTTTGTTTGATCAAATTTCCAAGAAATCATACTATCCCCACTCAACTGTTGAAATGATTCAATTGTCTTTTGTTTCTTAAGAAATTTATTGTATGGATAGCTCCTACACTTACTCAACTGTGACCAAAGAGTAGTAGTCGCTGTTGTATTCGCATATTTGACAACTTTACAGTAATTACATAGTGAATGATCATACCTTTTATCTCCAGGGTTTATAAAAACCTTAGTAAAGTGATCCCTTAGAGATACGAACTGTTTAGCTTTTACCTTAGGAATCAAACCTGCCTTTTCAGTTGGGTTTGTCACAATGGGTGCATCAGTAGGCAAAACATCCTCTTCTGTAGCCTGAAAAAAATACAATAGGGCATGAGTGAGTAGTGACAAATGAAGAGAGGAAACTGAAAGAATAGTAATTAGTTTACCATGGATGTGGAAGGTTGATGGCAATGTTGCGGATTGCTTCCAATGTTGAGCTGTAGGTGATGTCAGACAACACGAGATGGCGGAGATGATGCTGGAGCTGATGATGCAGAGTGGTGCTGATGAAAAACGAAGAGAGAAAACTCAATGAGGAGAAATTGGTTTACTTGGCTGCAATATTTCGGCAAAGAATGGGAAGGAGAGATTTATAGAAAGCGAAGAGTGAAAATATGAAAGAGGGAAGCTGAGATTTGAGATAGATGAATCGGCGAGGATGTGACGAGCAATAAAAAATGACAAGTGAATCGACTTACAGACAGGCAAAGGCGAGGAGTGGCGTGACTTTTGCGCCGTCGAGATTTGATTTGTGCATTTCAGAGGGTGAAGGGTGAGGCATGGCGTAGCTGACTGCGGCCGTATGAAATAGGGTTTTGTGAAGTCGGAGTTGTAGCCTGACTAATGGTAGCCGTATGAGAAGTGAAGGGTGAGGCGTGGCGTAGCTATCGCGTAGGTAGCCGTTGCGTAAATTCAGTAAGAGAGGGAGAGGCGTGGCTGCATAGCTGGAGAGGTGTGGCTGCGGCCGAAGATCTTCTGCAACATGAAGCGGCTGATTAGATTAGGTAGGAGAAGATGTGTCACACAAATTGGGTTTCAAAGATATGTATTTTTAATAATTCGGTTCGATTTGGTTTTTAATTAAATTTTTTAAACTGAACCGAACTGATCGGTTTCCTACCTATTACAAACCGAAACCGCCTGATTAATTAATAATACCGAACCAAACTGATCGGTTCGATCCGATTTAGTTCGATTCATCGGTTTATCGATTTATTCTTACAGCCCTACCGTTTTCTTATTAATGGGTTCACAATACACTTAATGGACTACGGAGTACGTCCATCCATCACAGAACTTATATTGTTATTCACACTCAAGTAATTTGAAGTGAGCTTGTAATTTGAAGATAGTTTATTGTGCTATAAATGCTTATTCTACTCCAATTTAAACACATTAAACTGCGTTGCTTGACAGTGGGCAAATGTTAAAGACGAGATGTGAAGAATGAGTAGAGGGTTCTTCTTATTTCTGGAAGTAATAACAACCCCCACAATGTTAAGTTCCAACACATATATGCACATCAACCTCTCTTTTTCCAAGACTACTTACCTACTAGTTGTGATACTTAATCAAATTACAGAAGATAAGAGCGGAGAGTCCGGTGTCTAGCAGAAACACAACTCCGGCCAATGATGACGATGGATGCATCACAGCAGCACTCTGCTCGGTCTCTGGAAACTTCAGCAAATGAAGATGATGGATGGATCACAGCAGCACTCATCAATCAAGCAACAGCAGCACAGCGCAGCAAGACTGCAACAAACAAGCATAAGCAAGGCGCAGCGGCAGTGGTGTGAGAATATGAATGAAAATACTGAATAAGATACCATCCTTCTAGAAACCCAGGTTTTCTTCTTGGTGGCGGAGCAGCATAGTACTGCGGTGGAGCCATGACTGGCGGACCTTGATAGTAACCTGACATATATAGTGAGAGATAACACAGCAGTAGTAGTCAACAACAGAAGCAAGTTATTCACTAGAACAACCCCAGTCTCCATCTGGATGAGCAAAAATATTGATCCACACAAGATCAAAGCAGCAACAACTAACAGTCATGACAAAAGCAAGAAACAAAAAAAGTGGAGATCGATGATACATACCTTGAGCCGGATAGGCCTGCGCAGGATAGGGGTAGGCATACTTGGGGTCACTCATGTTTTCAAGAAACTGCAGATATATAGGTCGCTTTTTCTGATCAAATCCAGAATGAAGAGGGAAAGTGCGGAGTTGTGTTTAGCAGGGGACGGATCTCTCTGGGTGGATGGAAGGTTTTCTCTTATAGTTGAAATCATTAATAGCAAATTGTAATGAAAAAGTGGAAGTGATAAAATAAAGCAAGCCAACCTGTAATTAAATTTTCATATTTTTTAATCTATCATTTTTATTTTTAATTTATTTTTATGAGTTTGTCGGATATACATTCACACTAGATATGAGCTATTTGGATAGTTTCAGAAGTTTTAAGGTTAGAAATTTACAGAATTTAATGGATCTTACGCTTTTTACGATTCGCGATATTAAGTTTATCTTAATTTAGAGTGTTATTAAAATTTTAAAAAGTCTGGAATCTAAAAATCCTAAAAATTTAAATTTAAAATTCTAAAACTCTAAAAAAACATAAAAATTCAAAAACACTACAACTTGAGAGTCACATAAACCAAAAATTACCATAAACGGGTCTTTTAATCCACTCATATATGTAGCATAAATGTAGAGTCATTATAATTAAGTTTTTCCTATCTATATTCTATTTTATTTATATCAAACCATAATTTACAATTGTAATTGTTTTAATTAAAATTGCAACCTCAGTTTGCTCTTGTATCTGTCATCTGAATTGGAATGAATAAGTTGAATAACAGTTCACAACGGGAGTTGGGAGCAAAATTGTGAACTGCAAGTTGATTGGAATTCTTAAACTTATATCAATTTATTAATCAAAATTGCACTTCATAATTGTGATTTTCTCTGTCAAAACACGATTTTAAGTTACCAGTTAAAGCGGTGTTCGAACTAAATCAATATGGTCACTAATACACATTGATTTTTTTTATAAAAAAACACAATTTTACTATATATTGTGTATTACATAGTCGAGGTGCACATTTATTTCATGTTATATTCTGATGAACATTTTATCTACATGCTAATTTTTGCGCTCTTCCAATAAAATCAGTTGTGGGTGCTTCCAACAAAATCAAACTCAAGACCTCTGTGATGGATGTCTCTATTAGAAATCGCATTTCACGACTGTGATATTGATAAAAAACCACAAATAAAATAATGAGAAAAATTGTTGTCAGGTGACATTTTATATTAGTTAGAAAAATAATAAGGCAAAACAACATCATTTTACTTATTTTTTCTCATTTTATGATTTTTAGGATTCTGGAATTTTGTGGTATTAGAGTATTAGGGTTTAAGAATACTAAGGTTTCATATTTTCAGGATTTTAATATTTGTAGGGGCTTTGGGGTTTAGGACTGTGGGTTTAGTTTTTAAGGATTTTAGATTTTAGGATATTTATTAAGAATATAACCCTGAATATTCTAAAATTATAAAGCGAAAAGGGAAAAAAAGAAGAAAAGAAGAAACAAAATGATATTGCTTTGGGCAATCACTTACTTAACTTATATAAAATATTACCTTATATCCTGCAACTTCATATGTAATGCATAAAATATCTAATCAATTGCTAAAAATAATATAAGTTTTTAAACAAACATATATGGTTCATTTCCTCATGGTTCATATTTAAGGGAAAAGTACCATGGAACTCAAATCGTCCGATCTCGAATTCATATCATTTTATTTTTTACAAAAACACATTTGTCAGTTTAGATATAATTTCATTTGGTTATATATATATATATATATATATATATATATATATATATATATATACATATAGGGGGCGGATCGGGTGAAAACCTGTTTGGATTTGTAAACTGTGAACCAAATCTGATCGTTAGATTAATCATACATGGACGTTTTTTACAGTAATTACATAGTGAATGATCATACCTTTTATCTCCAGGGTTTATAAAAACCTTAGTAAAGTGATCCCAAATTAGAGATACGAACTGTTTAGGTTTTACCTTAGGAATCAAACCTGCCTTTTCAGTTGGGTCTATCACAATGGGTGCATCAGTAGGCAAAACATCCTCTTCTGTAGCCTGAAAAAAATACACTAGGGCATGAGTGAGTAGTGACAAATGAAGAGAGGAAATTGAAAGAGTAGTAATTAGTTTACCATGGATGTGGAAGGTTGATGACAATGCTGCAGATTGCTTGCAATGTTGAGCTGTAGATGTCAGACAACACGAGATGCCGGAGATGATGCTGGAGCTGATGATGCAGAGTGGTGCTGATGAAAAACGAAGAGAGAAAACTGAAAGAGGAGAAATTGGTTTACTTGGTTGGAATATTTCAGCAAAGAATGGGAAGGAGAGATTTATAGAAAGCGAAGGGTGAAAATCTGAAAGAGGGAAGCTGAGATTTGAGATAGATGAATCGGCGAGGATGTGACGAGCAATAAAAAATGGCAAGTGAATCGACTTACAGACAGGCAAAGGCGAGGAGTGGCGTGACTGTTGTGCCGTCGAGATTTGATTTGTGCATTTCAGAGGGTGAAGGGTGAGGCATGGCGTAGCTGACTGCGGCCGTATGAAATAGGGTTTCGTGAAATCGGAGCTGTAGCCTGACTAATGGTAGCCGTATGAGAAGTGAAGGGTGAGGCGTGGCGTAGCTGTCGCGTAGGTAGCCGTTGCGTAAATTCAGTAGGAGAGGGAGAGGCGTGGCTGCATAGTTGGAGAGGCGTGGCTTCGGCTGAAGATTTTCTGCAGCGTGAAGCGGCTGATTAGATTAGGTAGGAGAAGATGTGTCGCACAAATAGGGTTTCAAAGATATGTATTTTTAATAATTCGATTCGGTTCGGTTCGATTTGGTTTTTAATTAAATTTTTTAAACTGAACCGAACTAGTCGGTTTCCTACCTATTACGAACCGAAACCGCCTGATTAATTAATAAAACCGAACCAAACCGATCGGTTCGATCCGATTTGGTTCGATTTGTCGGTTTATCGATTTATTCTTACAGCCCTAGCTCCTGCGCAGCTGATAATTATGGTATGCGATCCCTCTTTGTGCGAGTAGACTATCTGAGAAGGATGTGATGCTTCTCAGGTTGAGGCTAGATGTCAGATTCCTGAAGCATCTCCTCATGTCTGATTTCAGGCTCAACATCTACTCTCGTGTCTCTGACCGAGCTAGATTCTCCCACTGCACGATTACACTGTCAATTTAGAAATAATAACCTATATGTCTTTACATAAAAGAGAATAAGAATGAGAAAACCTTCTGGAAGTCTAATAAGTTTGGGACATATGGGAATGTGAGCGAGTTCATTCATGTCGCACAATTCAGGTCGACATGAATGAAACAAGTCATGCGCCACCTTCCTGACAACATAATCGGCTCCTAAGAATATTTTGGCGGCCGCCTTACACGACCGTACAAGAGTTTTTATCTACAAAATCAGAGTTCACATAATTGTAAGACATAACAATTATAGTAAGTAAAACAAATAAGTTCGATTCACTTACCAAAGTTGTGTAGTCACCAGCGGTCGGCTGATAGACATTCATATGAAAGTGGGTGGGTTGGATGATCCTCCGTGTGATCCTATCATACCATGCCATGTCATCTTCTTCACGAGAAGAGGAGATATACGTACTCGTTCTTGAATGACCTCCTTGATTTATCAACCAATAAAGTCTTTGCTCAAATGGGCACAAGTATGCGGATCATCATACACACTACAAACATGATTTCTTCTTAACTGTCTGGAAATGTCATCCATAGCGTATTCGACCGATCCCGTCTAGCCTTTACACTTCAAATGGACCATACATGGCTCTGATTTATCAATCTTGTATTCAACGCGATTGAGGATTAAATACGATCGAACAACATGTATCACCGCATCCTTCAAAATGAAACGCTGCCCCTTGAATAATTCACTTTTTGAGTGTGAAGTAACAAAACCCTCATATTCAATTGCCTCATTCATAGTCCATCGGATCTTCCATGGCGTGCGAACTCTCTCCCACTACGACATTTTTCGTTCCTTCAACAATATTTCCATACTCATCGACAAAAAGGTTATCAAACTAATCGTCCCCATTCTCCGAAAACAATTCTCTAGCTAGGTTTCCACTTCATCATTTTCTTCATCTAACATTTCTAATTGCTCATTCGTGTACTC
>NQLW01000022.1:39495-51575 GCA_002312845.1 Kalanchoe fedtschenkoi
TTGCCGTAGTCCTGATTATGATGAAAAAAATTATCGTTAGAGATAAAAAGGGTGAGATTAAACAAGATCATAAAAATAATGAGGGAACATGTATAAGTCGCATAACCTTCATGAGAATTAAGTTAAGGTGTAGAAATAAACATTAAATTAGACTTCGTGGTTTTGTCAAAATGATTTTTTTACAACTTTTCTTATATTTGAACAATTGATGATTATGCTTATAATTTTAATTAGGAAAAGACCTTCTAGGAGAGGAGTTTGCGGTCTATTCATGCGAAATGACATTCTACCCTAATTTATCTATATATTTCATCCTTATTAGCTGAGGGTAAAATAATAAGTTTAAATAATTAAAAGTAATAGCCGTTTGCCCTCTAATTTCTTTCATTCCTGCAAATTCCATCTGCATCCTACGATTGTCGTAATTTCGATTTTTCTTCACATCGGCGTCTCTCTTTCTTCAAAGTGACAACTCCGCCGCTCCATCATCCACATTTTACGCTCTTTTAATTTTCCAATTGCATAATCGACTTACACTTTATTTTAGATCTAAAAAAATTATAACTTGAGCATTTTTTTGTTTTGACATTGCAAGCTACAAGCAGTATTCTGATCATGCTATCTAGTCTCACAACTGAAAATTTGAGCCCAGAATTACAATGACGTTCCCAAGAGCCACATCAACTTGTATCCGCAATTTCCAAACTGGAAATCTTGCTATGAGAATATGAGATTAAAATCAGAACGTATGACTACCGCCAACTGAAGCTGATGAACTCGAAGTGCATGTATATTGGCGGTCGAAATAATAGAGCAGATGCTTGCGGCATATTATTTACATTTCCATAGCACCACAAATAAGAATCCAAGTGCTCGATCCACCACCGCACTCGTTAAGGATCTCTAAAATAAAACCCATTTTGATCCATTAAGGGATAAAACTTATCTATATGAAATTCCTGAATTGGTCATAAAACTTACTTCTTAAATTGGGTCTTGCTTTGTAGTGCACATTGATGACTCGTGAGAGACTTTTTTCTGATTGGCTTTTAAGCTCTGCATCTTTACTTGTAGAACCATGTGTGGAATAAGGCGAAGTGGCTGTATGGTTCGCCTGGCTTGCGTCCATGGTGTTTCGCCTTTTGTTCCACTTGAAGGTCGTATTAGCTGCAATAACAATGTTGAAACAGTAGCTCATCATGTAGATTATGATCTTCAGAGATTCCAGGTATATTTTGTCAGTGTTTTTGTCAATCGAGTACATGAGGTAACGTGTTGGGTTGTGCTAAGGTTCGACATGTATTTCGCGAGGCTAATTGTGTGGTTGATCTTTTGACTAGAGAGGTGTTGCGGGCCTTAAACTAAAGGATCAAGTGCAGCCAGCTAGGGCGCGTGTTCCCTCCAAACGTTACTCAAGTAACGAATATTTGCTAGAATAATCATGCTGGGCAGAAAGTTTGTTAGTCGGGCAGTAGGCTGTTAAGCCATAATTTGACATAAATAGTAGGGTGGTGTAAGGGGGGAACAACAAGAAAGAAATACAATATCCTATTGCTGTGTAAACTACTCTATCCCTACTCTTTCTGCCTCCTAAACTCTCGACCATCCTCTGTAATTTCCTTCCCCTTCTTTCATTCAGTTCTGCAGTTTTTCTCTGTCACCCAACCCCCAACATTTGGTGCTTTCATTGAGAGGGTGAGGAGATCGGCATGCCTGACACCAGATCCACCACGGATTCCCTGGCTCAACTGACAGCAAGCTGCATGGACATCGGCGCTAAGGTGCAATCCCTGGAAGAAACAATGGCACAGCAAACCGAGAAATACAACACTGACATGGCTCGCTTCGTCAGTATTGTGGAGGATATCAACCGGAGGCTACCGGAGAACCCCGTGCCACCCTTACGCCCCGAAAAACAGCCAATCCATCCCAACCCCCCACCTCCGATCATCCCCGCACCACCGACATCACCACTTCTCAGAACCCCAAGTCGCCAATTCCCCACAAACCCAACACCATACCCCCTGCAACCTCTGGCCTACTACAGTAACACCGACATGTATCCGCCGGCATCACCAAAATTACCCAGACTGGAAATCCCTTGTTTCAACGGAGAGGGAGTAGAGGGGTGGCTGTTTCAGGTGGGGCGTTACTTCGACCACCACGAAACAAGCCCAAATCAGCGGTTAAACCTGGTATCGTTCTACATGCTTGGAGAGGCCTTGCGGTGGTATCAATGGATGTACTCTACGCAGCAGATCTCGAGCTGGAGCCGATTCACACGGGACCTTCGGCTTCGATTCGGCCCCAGCGAGTACTGGAATGCTGAAGTAGCCCTCAACAAGTTGCAGCAGACCACCACCGTCCCGTCTTACATAATCGAGTTCGAGACCCTCTCAACTCGAACTCCTGGCCTCACTCCGGATAACCTCCGGAACCGATTCTTAGTCGGGCTCAAGGAGGAAGTACACCGTGAGATAGTCCTATTACGACCCTCTACCCTGCAGGAAGCCATGGGAATGGCCAGGGTCGCGGAGGAAAAGCTAATTGCCCTCAAATCCCTCAGTCACCGAAATGCTCCGCCCCGATACGCCCAACCTTACCCAACATTAAGCCCAACCAACCTTCACAATCCCGTTCCTCAGCGCCGACCAACCCTACCAACAACTTCCCTTCCGATCAAACGTCTCACACTGGCTGAAATGGCAACCCGTAGGGAGAAGGGGCTATGTTACAATTGCGACGAAAAATTCGTACCTGGACATCGCTGCAAACCACGCTTCCAGTGTTACCTAATGATGGATACTGACGAGGAACCAGATGAAGCGGAAGAGGGAGATGAGAGAATAGACTGGGAAGTTCCCCCTATTGAGTCGCCGCTTCCTGTCGTCCGGGTAACCGACGATGAATTAATTCCCACCATCTCGTTCCACGCCGCAGGGAAAAACAGCCCCGAGCACGATGCGGTTGGCAGCATCCATCAAAGGGAAGAAGATCACGGTCCTCATAGACAGTGGTTCCACCCATAACTTTCTGCAAACTAGGGTTGCCAAATACCTCGGCCTTCCAATCGAGCCATCTCGACATCTCAACGTCACCATAGGCAACGGGGAAGAACTGCAATGCGAAGGAGTCTGCTCCCAAGTGCCGATACAACTAGGTGAACACAACTTCATCATTGACCTTCATCTTTTACCGATCTATGGAGCGGATGTAGTGCTAGGAGCTCAATGGCTCTCTCAAATCGGGCCAGCACTCTTTGATTACAAGAACATGTGGGTAAGCTTCCGCCAGAATGGAACCAAGATTACTCTATACGGGCTCTCCAGCAAGGATGCAGCAGCAGAATTATCCCTGACCCAGCTCAGCCGGATGAAGCAGACAAGTGTTATGGCGTCCTACTACCAGATGACAGTAACATGGGAATCCAGTAGTGCACCTAACGTCAGTTCCGAATCTGAACCCCTGGTACCACAGCTGCCGGAGGAACTACAACCCGAGCTCAGTAAACTCTTTACTACTCTGCTAAAGGAATTCCATATGGTCTTTGCTAAACCCCAAGGCTTACCTCCACCGCGCACTTGTGATCACAAGATACCCTTACTACCAAGCGCAAACCCAGTCAATGTGCGCCCATACCGGTACCCGCACTTCCAAAAGTCAGAGATTGAACGGCTTATCAAACAAATGACCGAAGACGGGATCATCCGGCCAAGCTCTAGTCCATTCTCCTCTCCGGTGTTACTAGTCAAAAAGAAGGACGGGAGTTGGGGCTTTTGCGTGGATTACAGGGCTCTCAACGCAGTAACGGTAAAGGACATATTCTCAATTCCCACGGTGGATGAGCTACTCGACGAATTACACGGCGCAAGCATCTTCTCAAAGCTGAATTTAAGGTCTGGTTACCACCAGTTAAGGATGCACCCGGATGACATTTATAAAACAGCCTTCAGGACCCATGAGGGACACTACGAATTCTTGGTAATGCCATTCGGGCTATCAAACGCGCCCTCAACCTTCCAGGCAGAGATGAATGCCCTGTTTCGGCCAATGCTACGGAAACAAGTACTGGTCTTCTTCGATGATATTCTAGTCTACAACGCAAACTGGGAAGATCACCTTCAGCACTTACGAGAGGTACTGCAACTCCTTAATGCTCATTCTTTTTTTGCTAAACCTGCGAAGTGTGATGTGGCCAGGTTGTCTATTGCATACCTCGGGCATCTTATATCAGCGGAAAGGGTGTCGGTTGATCCTCTTAAGATCGCCGCTATCAGGGAATGGGGCCAACCCAAGACCATTAAGCAACTCAGAGGTTTCCTGGGACTCACGGGGTATTACAGGAGGTTTGTCCAACACTATGCTCGGCAGGCGGCGCCCCTGACCACCCTGCTGCGAAAGGATGCCTTCACATGGACTCAGCAGGCCACTGAAGCCTTCCACAATCTCAAAGAAGCTCTGTCGACAACCCCCGTATTGGCTCTGCCGGATTTCTCCAAACCATTCAAAGTACAAACAGATGCCTCCGGAGTCGGAATTGGGGCAATCCTTGCTCAAGAAGGACGACCCATTGCCTATTTTAGTGAACCGAGTGCCGAGGAGGTACTGTCTCCATTTAGCTACTGTACGCGGTGGTCGCGGCAGTAGCTAAATGGCGACAGTACCTCCTCGGCACTCGGTTCACAATCATCACAGATCACCAACCTCTGAGAACTCTCCTATCTCAGACGATACATACTCCAGAGCAACAAAAATGGATTGCAAAATTACTGGGGTACGATTTTAATGTGGTTTACAAGCCTGGCAAGGAAAATGGTCCGGCTGACGCCCTCTCTAGACTGCTAGAGGCAACATATCAGACATTACAGGCCGTGTCGAAGCCAGTGTTAGGAATATTGCGGGCACTCCGGAGGTACATTGAGGAGAACGGGGCAGCTAAAGCATTAGTGCAAAACGTCTTGAACAAACCTGATCAGCATCAACAATACAAGATAAAAGATGGACTCATCCTATACCGAGACCGACTCTGGGTACCCAGGGACTCTGCCTTAACAGAACTAATCATACATGAGTTTCACCACACACCAGGAGGCGGCCACAAGGGAGTTCAAAGGACCTTGGCGCGAGTAGCCGGCAATTTCTATTGGAAAAAAATGAAGGAAGATGTCAAGGAATATGTGGCAAACTGCCTTATATGTCAGTAAGTCAAGTCTTTCAACACGGCTCCACAAGGCCTACTTCAGCCTTTGCCAATTCCGACCCAGGTATGGGAAGATATCTCAATGGATTTCATTACACACCTACCAAATTCCCATGGCAAGACAGTAATCATGGTAGTAGTCGATCGCCTCACCAAGTACGCACACTTCAGCCCTCTCGGGTCGGGGTTTACAGTGACAGAAGTGGTTCATACGTTTCTCAGGGACATATGGAAGTTACACGGGTTTCCGGCGAGTATCGTGTCTGACCGAGATCCCATCTTTATGAGCAAGTTTTGGAAGGAGATGTTTCGTTTACAGGGAACAGTTCTGGCCGCCAGCAGCGCCTACCACCCGCAAACAGATGGGCAGACGGAGGTAGTTAATCGAAGCCTTGAAGATTACCTTCGGTGCTATGTTAACGAAAATCAGAATGATTGGACTGACTGGCTATCTTGGGCCGAGTATAACTACAACACCACATGGCATTCGTCGATCCAAATGACACCCTTTGAGGCTGTCTATGGGCGTGCACCCCCCTCAGTCTCCGACTACGTCCCAGGAACTACGAAAGTAGAAGCAGTTGAAGACCACTTGAACCACAGAACACAGCTCCTGCGGAAACTTCGTTCCAACATTAACAGAGCTCGACACAGGATGAAGCAAATGGCTGACAGGAAACGACGTGAAAAGGTTTACCAAGTCGGAGATTGGGTCTTCATCAAGCTACAACCCTTTCGGCAAAGCACGGTAGCGCAGCGCCGCTCTAGTAAACTGGCGAAGCGCTTCTACGGTCCCTTTTGCATCATGGAGCGCATCGGGCCAGTGGCATATCGCCTCAAGTTACCAGAAGGGTGCAAGGTGCATAACGTTTTCCATGTTTCGATCCTAAAGAAATGCATGATGAGCAATCCTGGCCTGAACGTGACCCTGCCTCCAAGCTTCCAAACACCTGAAGAGAGCGGACAACCTTGCGCCTTACTGCAGTTCCGAAGGATCAAGCAAAATGGGAAGATCATACCTCAATTCCAAGTCCAATGGAAACATCAACCTATTACCGATGCAACTTGGGAAGATGTCTCCAGTTTTTTGAAAGAATTTCCTGACTTCGACCTTGAGGACAAGGTCTATTTCGATGGGGGTGGCAATGTTGCGGGCCTTAAACTAAAGGATCAAGTGCAGCCAGCTAGGGCGCGTGTTCCCTCCAAACGTTACTCAAGTAACGAATATTTGCTAGAATAATCATGCCGGGCAAAAAGTTTGTTAGTCGGGCAGTAGGCTGTTAAGCCATAATTTGACATAAATAGTAGGGTGGTGTAAGGGGGGAACAACAAGAAAGAAATACAATATCCTATTGCTGTGTAAACTACTCTATCCCTACTCTTTCTGCCTCCTAAACTCTCGACCATCCTCTGTAATTTCTGTCCCCTTCTTTCATTCAGTTCTGCAGTTTTTCTCTGTCACCCAACCCCCAACAAGAGGCTTCTAGCTCCGGATCAAGAATCTCTTCTTGCTTAAGTGATTTTAGCTTCAATGTCCGAACCCTTGTATTGCTAGATTCTAGGCAAACAGTGTCGTTTAGCCTAGCTTTGTACTTTGTTCTTTTCAATAATAAAAAAAAAGCTACCTGAAAACGTAAAAAAAAAAGAATGCAAAGAATGAAGATGAGATGATCATGACTATTAATTTTATTGTTTTAAATGATTGTGTTGTTAATATGACCTAATAAGTATGTAATTTTGTGTGAATAGATAGTAAACTCCTCTCATGTGTCAATGAGAGAATCTCATCCCATAATTTTACTCTACAAATATAAAATTACTGATTTCCACATTTAATCGAAATTTACTATCTAATTCCTTATTACAAACTAAGACTCTGTTCCTGAGTTTGGAGGGAAGGGAAAGGGAAGGAGAGGAGAGGGAAGGAAAAGAAAAGAAAGGGAAGGGAAGGGAAGGAAATGAGAGGAAAGAGAATGAGAGGAATGAGTGTTCCCGAGTTTAGGAAGGATTTTGAGGGATAAGAGAAGAAAATAAAAATATTGACTAAAATACCCTCACATAAATTTTTTCTTATTAACAAAACATTTTTTCTTATTAACTCGGTTTCAATTCGGACGGATTGAAAATGAGGAGTTTTAAACCCCCAAGCCCCCTTTCCCCCTCCCCTCCTACTAAAACTCAGAAACAGTCTTTTTTTTTAATTTTCCCTTCCCTTCCCCCCTCTTAAAACCAACTCAGGAACATAGCCTAAACAACTACGAAATTGATAATTTTGTCAACTGTAGCGATTCTTGCTCGCGAATAGGGATGGCAATTCAACCGTAACCGAACCGTAGCCGAACCGTAACCGAACCGGTCAACGTGGATAATAACCGAGTTGACCACGCCCGCGGTTAAAACCGTAACCGAACCGAAAAAAATTGGAAATTTGTCTTGTGATGGAGAAGTAAATTTGTTGGAATTGTTGATCAGTGAATGACTATTTACGCTTACGCTCTATCCTTTTAGGTGTTATACACTTTTTACCAACCAGGTTCATCGCTAATAAGAATTCAAATCACAACAGCATAGAATATCAAGACGGAGAATTTCCTCGCTATTCTGTCATTTTGTCGCTAAAGGTAATAACTTTGTTACTAAAATCTATGACGTGCGATTAATAACAAATTCAGTCTTGTACATGTCAATCCCAATTGACCATATCAAAGAAACGTCTGATCTAACTTTTTAAGGTTGAATAGCTTCTGGTAGCAGTTTCTTGATATAGGGTCTTTTCCTTCAATGTATGACTAACTTTTTGGAAACAATAGTTGTATTGAAACCAGGGCCCCCTAAAAGGGGAGACAAAAGAACAAGTATCTAACACAGATAAAACCTAAACAACTCCAAAAGAGCACTAAAACGATACAAAGCAGGCTCTGAACAGAAAGCCTTGAAGCAACAAAAACAAGACTCAAACAGACAAGATACTTGGTAGGAAACTAAAATATTCTTTTCCTACTCAATTTCAATGTATGACTAACTTGAAAGACTCATGTAGTGGAAAATGTTACTTCTCTAATGCCTGACCCATACGAAATACTCATAATTTACGCACATGAATACATCTGTCAAGTTAGATATGCGTAATTTGAATGAGTAATTTGCAAAAGATTTTTCTGAGTGAACATGATTATGTGATTGTGTGAATGATGGTGAGTAATAGAAGTAGTTGAATTAGGCCATTGATCAACAATCTATTTCAAGGACGTTACTTTTGAATACAGTTCACTTAGCGAATATCCAGATGATTTATACTTGAATAGTGATTTAGAATTTCAGATTTTTAAATCACAATGGGTCTAATATGGATCATTCTCAAATTCAAAATGGTTTAAAAATCGATGGTTCAATCTGAAACTATAGTATGAGACATGTGTTGAAGGTGAAGGGTGTTACATATATCATGCTCATGAATGATAATATGTGACATTTGGAAATGAATTAAATTAGCTTGATTGTTCTTGGTTAATTTCATAGATAATTTAATGCACAATAGGCAATTCATTAAATATCCTTACATCCCAAATTGAGTAGGAAAAGAATATTTTAGTTTCCTTATATATAGTTACACAAGTGGACTATGTTAAAAGAAATGTGAGGAGGTAGTAGGGAACCACACGCGCGCACCGCCCCTGGCAAGGCCGAGCACGGGCGCACAGCGGGTCTATTCTTTTTGGAGACTGAGGAGGTCCTGCTATAAATAGAGGAGTCCTCCTCATTTGTCATATACACCAACAGCACTCTTCTCCTTCTCTACCTTATCCTGGGAGGATCCAACAAGTATCCCGGTCTGCACCTTGCCGGGCTGATTTCCTCTAAGGCTAACTACCTACGGTAGTGATTCGGTAAAAAGAAGTATCATGCTTTGCTTTCTTACTCTTGTCGCAAATCTCCGCTGTGAACAGCGCGACCCAAAGACCCGTGCCCTTCTCAGTCCTCCTGTGGTATGACCCCAAGCCTGTGTAAATATTGGTGATTCCGGTTAAAGTTATCGCTGTTCCGCTCAACCAGTGCGCAAAATACCACTTGCTCCTCCCCTTCCTCCCCCTGCACCATTTTTTCTTATCAGATAAAAAATCCGATTATTGGAGTATTTCACAAGAGTAGGACGAAATTGTCTAGGAAATCTCAAAGTGCCGATGCTGTTCCTAAAAGGGTACTCTCTAATTAAAATGAGATTTCTCATACTGACATGCCTATTCACAGTGCTTAGGATTCTTGAAACTAAGTGACATATTTTGGATTTTTCAGAACTATTTATGACTATTTTTCAGAAAAACCTCGATGTTTCTAAGTATGGGAAGTTGAAGTGTGATGGTACCGGTGGGGTCTGCAGAAACCGAGCAGGGCTTGGAACCAAACTCCGGCGTAGAGTGCGAGGCCAACTCTCTGGTGATTGTTCTTGAAGGAGTTCTCGAACTTCTGAATGGACAGCACAGCGGCAGCTGTGACGAGAAGTACTGAAACAACCTGGTCAAAGAAGAGATTTTTAGCATATGGGTTTTTACTTGGTACCAAAGTTGAGATGATTGTGTCAGTCAGTGGAAGCCAGCCAGCATTGCAGTGGAGATCCAAATGCTGATTTGTTTTCACAAGGGTGTCGACATGATGATTAAAGTCAATGTAGATTTCTATAATGCTATGGAAAAAACATCAATGTTGTAATGATCACTCTCTTTCTCTTTTGCTTTTTCTCATTATGATGTATTTTATTTTATTTTGTGAGCATTATGTTGATCAAATGGTGAGGAGAATATGAGATGGAGCTCACCTGGAAGATGCCATGGAGGTAGTAGAGGACTCTGGCCTTTCCTTGGCTTTCTTGTTTGCTGCACATCCGTATCAGGAGTATCCCGACAGGCATTAAGACCCCCATTGAAGACCAGAGAAGGAGCCCGTGGAGTCTGATATCAGTCACGTCTGGTTTATACTGTAAGATGAACAAACTGTGAATATGCTTGCTAAGTTAGAATGCTCAATCAGATGAAGCCAAGTACCTTGTGAGCGTGACTTCTGATACTCTGGAAGTCGCCTGGCTTGTTGGTCTGTGATTCATGGGGAGAGCATTGCACAGATTGTAAGAGCAGAAGATGAGCTGAAAAAATCATGAGGACAACATACATCTGATTCACCAAAAGCTGCATTTTTCGACCGACCGAATGAAGACTGGAGCTAGAGCTTCATCTTCTATCTATCTTCTGTGACAAAAGAAAGAAGTGTTTACAGTCTCAAGATCAAGAAATGGAACTGTACAGTTACCAAACAAGTGGGAAGCGTAGTAGTGAATCCTCCACTTCAATAGATCCCTTCAACTAACAAATTCCAACAGGATTGACTATGAAGAAGCGCCAAACTATAAATACACTATCACTTGGGAGATGGCTGATTAGAGACGCTGAAAATTATAGTAAAACAATAGCTAGCTGACAAGGAAAGCATAAAGAAAAGATATGCATGTAGACCATAATGGACCAATTTTTTAAGTTCAAAATAACCAAAAGCCAGCTTTGACAAAAAAGAAAGATGGTGCTAATACAAATCTTTCAGCAAAATGGGACTGTCTTCTCTGAACTGAATTGTTTGATAGTAGGCTCCAGAACTAGAATTACATGAAGAGATTGGGGTCAAGTCAGTTAAATTGATTATGTATTTAGATCGTATCGAGCGTACTCGAATTTGGTGAGTAGGTTTTGGACAGAACCCTTTGCAATGTTGTGTGTAGAAATGTCGGATCCACACTCAAAATCAATTGGTAATGAGTGGGGGAGCCCAACTATATATAAGGATCAATTTAGAGCTTGCACTGGATGATGTGGGATAATACCACTATGCTCAACATTGTGTTGTGTGATATTTCATTTTGAGTTCTTAGCCAACACAATTCTTCAGTCAACCGATTCACATTGGTATTTTCATCACCGATATATATATATATATATAAGCTGCCTTGAAAAGTTGATCAAATCCAAGTCTACCCATTTGCTTTCTCTATGCTGAAGGTTGTATTATTCTTTGCCTAGGTTTTGATAGGAAATTGGTTTTTATATGAGAATGGGACGCTACAGCTGCAGATGTAGATTCTATTTTAAGTGAACTCAGCGCTTAATGTGTAAAGGAGAAGGCCATGGTGCCTTCGCTTTTTGATGGCTCTACAAAACTTTATTGCGACTGTCAATTGAATCGCCTTAAGTTGCCCTGTAGTAGTTTTTCTGGGTCTCACCATGTGAAGTGTTGGGGAATATTGAGTAGAAAAACACAAATCATTATTAGGTGGAGAAAGAGAGGAAATGCATGGTGCAGAGTTTTAACTGTAGCCCAGTGGAGGTGGAGGTCGCACTACTACAGATTCAGAGCTATTACCACGCTTTTTTTACGGCTTTTACCACGCTTTACAAGCGTTGTGAGTACGACCGTCGTAATAGAAAAAGTACAGAGCGTCCTAATAGATTGTGAACCTATTACCACGCTTTTACAAGCGTCCTAATAGATTGTGAACCTATTACCACGTTTGTAAAGCGTGGTAATAGGTATGAACCAATTACCACGCTTGTTCTCTTAGGCGTGGTAATAGGTATCAACCAATTACCACGCTTGTTCTCTTAGGCGTGGTAATAGGTATCAACCAATTACCACGCTTGTGAAAACAAGCGTGGTGATTGATGATCAACCAATCACCACGCTTGTTTTCTCAAGCGTGGTAATTGATTCATATTAATTTTTTTAAAAAATAAATTACGGATTAATTAAATCTGTAATTTAATTTTTTAACAATTTATATTGTGTGAAATTAGAATACATACAAGTAAATTAGAAAAAAAAGCATTCAAATTTTATTACA
>NQLW01000022.1:57277-71963 GCA_002312845.1 Kalanchoe fedtschenkoi
CAGTTGTTGCTTCTCTCTACATCAATGATGCAGAAGAGGTATAATTGGGGAGAGTTATTCTTTTTATATTTTAATTTCGTTGTGGGTAATTTCACTAAAGGCAGCTTTTCATGAATTTGGTTATTTGAACTAGATTTTTTATTCATTTTTATATAATACTTAGGTTGTGTCTGGTATAGGGAAAATTTGAGGGAAAGAAGAATGAGAGGGAAAATTAAATGGACTCTTATGTTTGGTTTAGAGAAAGTTGAGGGGTGGAAAATTAGAAGAAAAATGAGATGGAATATTTGGTTCAATTCTGTTAGTATAATTGCATCTACACTCAAAACCAATTGATAATGAGTGGGAGGAGTCCAATTATATATCAGTATCAACTAAGAGCTTATAAGCTCAACACCCTCCCTCGAGGGCCTTAGATAACCTTAGCAAATGAGATCTCGTGCGGAGCTAGATAACCGTCACGGCCATATTTTAAGAGTGCGGTGAAAACCCACTCTAGAGTGTAGATCTAACTATACTAACATGTTATCAGAGTGGATTTTTGTCTCACCCTTAAAATATGCTTGTGACAGTTATCTAGCTCCGCACGAGGTCTCACTTGCTGAGGTTATATAAGTCCCTCGTAAGTGAGAGAGGATGTTGAGCAATGGCTTATCCACATCATCCTTTACGTGCTCTTAGGCGATCCTAATCTATAGTTGGGCTCCCCAACTCAGAAGAGTTTTTTAATACATTTTCACACATGTTTCCATCTCTAACCAACAAAGGAAAATGGGGTGGAATCCACGAGGAATTCATTTTCCTTCAAGTTTTACTTTCCCTCAAATTTCCCCTATACCAAACACACCCTTAGTGTATGCATAAGACTCATATTTTTTATTTTTTATTTATTTATTGTAACTTATGCTTGTTCAGACTATTGAAGGATTGTCAAATGCAACTGCAGTTCAGCTTGATGTGATGGATCGGGAAAAACTCTATGAGCATGTTTCCCAGGTAAAAGGTTTTATCAGTATTCAGTAGTAGCTGCGTGTAAGATGTGTTGCGAAAAACCTGTAAAAGCACTCATTCACAGTGTGAAGTCTTCTTGATACCTTGACTCGCTGACCAGTTCCTTGCTTTATCCAGGCCGATGTTGTTATAAGTTTGTTGCCACCCAGTTGTCACCTTATCATAGCTGATTCATGTATCGAGGTATACCAACATCCTGTGTTTACCTTCCAGTATTATGAAATATATGGTGGCTTCAAATGTGTTCTTTTGTATCCCTGAGATATGGAAATTTGGATTCTGAAGCGTCAATTGTGTGAGATAGCTTAAACGCCGCCTGACCCTATTCATACTTCATGTGCATCCTTTAAGGTTTTCATTTGTCCTACCTTTACTTTGATGTCATCAAAACTAAAAATATATGAATAGATAAACAGAAGAAGATTAGTCATCTCGTAGTCAAATTAATTACACAATTAAAACTCTCCCCATGTTGTAGATAAAAGATAATTTGATATAATATATAAGCAGCATTTTGTGATATGCTTTTTTCTCGAATTCATTCATCCCTCCAATTTTATTCATGTAATTAAACTTTGTGAAGCTGAATTATCTTGAAACGATTGTGCTTAATAATAGAGACTATGATTTTAAGGTTTCAACTACTCATTTCGAATTGTTTTTGTCTCTGTGCGCGATTTCGCAATGACTGATCGTAGCTCAAAAAGCATCTTGTCACTGCTAGCTATGTTGATGATTCAATGAGTAAGCTGGATGGCAAGGCTAAAGTTTCTGGCATCACCATCCTTGGGGAAATGGGGTTAGACCCAGGAATAGGTTAGCTCGTTATATCAATGTTTTATGTCATTAACTGGATGATCTACGATGTTATGGATACTTCTTAATTCGCTGTCAAATCATGTCATAGAATTGCTTCACAGCCGCTTGATTTTAGAACCTTCGCTGACATGAGTTAATAAACAACTTATCCCAGATCATATGATGGCCATGAAAATGATCAATGATGCAAAATCAAGAAACGGAAAAATCAAGTCTTTCACCTCTTACTGTGGTGGCCTTCCATCCCCAGCTGCCGCAAATAACCCATTGGCATACAAATTCAGGTATTTTAAGTATTTTTTTCGCATTTGAGTGATATAGCCTGGAATATTCCAAAACAAAGTCAAAAGTAACCAACTGGCTTACACATCTGCGGACTTAAAACTTCAAGAAAGAAAGATAAACCAGCGAAGATTTAGTACTCTTCTATTATGCTCCATATTGATTGGATCAAAACCTTCAAATGACTTTATTCTTAACTATCAAAACTAAATTCCAGTTATACTTTATTTCAGTTGGAGTCCAGCAGGAGCGATACGGGCTGGACGTAACCCAGCTACTTATAAGCTTAATGGAGAAATTATCCATGTAAACGGTGAGTTATGAACATGCCTGAGTTTATATGATTCAGCTTCTTACGGATGAGTTGCTTTCTCCACTTGTAGAATAATTCAACTATTAGAATACAGGCAGCGTCATAAGTTGAAGAAGCATTTCATGATAAAGCTATAAAATAATCAGTAGGGACATATGTATTAATAATAATATATAATCTATGGTTCAATGTGAATTGCAGGGGAAGATCTTTATGACTCTGCCGCCAAATTCCGCATACCAGATCTTCCAGCTTTTGCACTGGAGTGTCTTCCTAATCGCGATTCCTTGATCTATGGCAATTTATATGGAATAGAGCTAGAGGCATCAACCATCTTTCGAGGAACTCTGCGCTACGAAGGTGGGGTATCTTTTACTTTTCTGTGTCAGTTTATCTGTTGTGTGGCAGTGTGATGATTAGTGAATACTAAAAACTATGCTATAAAATGTTGGTTGTAGGTTTTGGTGAAATAATGGGTACTCTCGCAAGATTAGGTCTATTTGACCTCGCATCTCATCTATGTCTCAATCAAGAAAAGGGTCCGACATACAGGACTTTCCTGCATGACCTTCTTAAAGCTCATAGTACAGGATCTACTAATGACGCGGTCAAGGGAGAGAAGGAATTAGCTGAAAGGATTCTAAGTAATGGATATTGCAAGAAGCGTGAAACTGCCACAAAGACTGCTAAAACAATTATGTAAGTGTGCATCGGTGAACGTTTTTCCTGAGAAAGTGGACATTTGTGGCATAGGTCTTCTATTTCTCATGTTTGTTTGTCGGGTTTGTGTGAATATCTTACCCTTTTTATGGCTCAGATTCTTAGGACTTCTCGAACCAACTGAAATCCCCCTTACCTGCAAGTCTGCATTTGATGTTGCCTGTCTCCGTATGGAAGAACGATTAGTGTATTCCAACAACGAACAGGTACTTCCTATCTATGTTGCTTAGTGATTATACGCAACAACATAAAGATTTATAATTGTTGTAAGAATAGTAATTTAGTTAACCATCTGCTCTTTTGTGAACAGGATATGGTGCTGCTGCATCATGAGTTAGAAGTTGAGTTCCCAGATGACCAACCAATAGAAAAGCACACGGGTACCTTGCTAGAGTTTGGAAAGACTGAAAAAGGAAAAGCTACAACGGCCATGGCCCTGACAGTTGGGATTCCGGTAGCCATTGGAGCACTGGTGTGTTGAATTATATATTTCCACCGACATGGTCTGATTCCAATTCCAGTGCTCCTGTAAGCGTGTTTTCTAATATTCTTTTTGGGTGTGTGTTTAATATGCAGCTCCTACTGGAGAACAAGATTGAAAGAAGAGGTGTCCTAAGACCGATTGAGCCTGAAGTATACGAGCCAGGTAACTGAATGTTGGTTCTGAAAAGTTAAATTGACACAAAAACACTAACGCTGGTACCATGGGGTTATTCATGCAGCGTTGAATCTTCTGCAAGCTCATGGAATTAGAATTCAGGAAAAGATCATCAATCAATGCTGATGCGCTTATTGTTCATGTCATACACATCCTTAAACTCCATCACTGTATGAAGTGGCAACTTGATCTCATTTTTCAGGAGCTTCAAGAGTTTCAGATTTGGGATACCAGCAGGTTTCAGTCTGTTTGTTAGTATTTTTATTTTCAGTTAGTTGCAGTGCAGCTGCAGAATGTAATTCGGATCTTACTGTATATTCATCAAAGAACAAAAAATTGATGAAATGGAATGCGGCGGATCTGAAAAATAATTTATTTATTTATATTTAAAATTAGGTGGATCTATAGGAAATTACATAGTGTTTCAGAAAAATTTCATGCTCTTCTAGTTCTTCATTTGACTTATGCTTCTTTATTTGAGCTTTTCTTCTTCTCCACTTCTCTCAATTTTTTTTTAACTTTTAGGCTGTATTTGGTTTAGGAAAAATAAAATGGAAAGGAAAATTTGAAGTAAAATTAGTAGAATTATTTTGTTTGGTTTAGAGAAAATTTGTGTGATAGAAAATTGCTTAGAAAATTAGAGAAAAAATTAAAGTAAAATAAAAAGAATTTTGAAATTTTCTTTCCAATGTTTCATTTGAACTAAACAATAAAAAATAGAATGAATTCCGTGGTGGAAAATACTTTTCACTATATTTTTCTTTCCACCAGTTTTCCTATGAAGTAAACACGATTGTTGATGAGCTTTAAATAGGAGGTGGTCATTGAGGAAAAGAGCAAAGAGTAACGAACAGAATTGTCAATACTAAAAGAAGCAGAGAGCTAACAGAATGAAAAAAAAAAAATCAATCAATCGACTAATCAAACAAGCATAAAAACTCTTAACTAGTAATGGGAGACTGAAAAATTGTTGCAAACGGTGATAAATTTTTGGATGGACATAGTTCACCACGTGGACTGTGAATTCGTCAATCAAGAGCCGTCACGTGACGTTTTGATCAGTCACGTAACGCATTGAAAAATAAAAAAAATTTAAAAACTAATGAAAACTGTCACGTGTCACTTTTACTTTTCAAAATGCCACGTGACAACTCTTTATTGATGGTGTCAACAATCCACATAGCAGATTGTGTCCACCCAAAAATTTCTTGCAAACGGTAGCGGACTCTCAATTGACTAGATGAACATATTTGTATATTTGATGAATACGACTAATTTAATGAATAAAAATGAAAAAACTATTAATTAATTATTTTAATTTTTCTAAATAAAACTAGTATTTTTTAATTTTTGTGTGGATTTTTTAAATTTTTTTCTTTTTACTATTCATTTTGGGTGGCTTGGTGTGTGTATAAAAATAGAATATAAATCTCATGAATATGAGTAGCAAAGTGATGAACATAGATGTTCACTTTTTGAACATATGTATCAAATTGATTAATATATATGCATATTTGATGAATATGACTATTTTAATGAATAAAATTATTAATTAATTATTTAATTTTCCTAAATAAAACTAGGTTTTTTGTAACTTTCCCTTATATTTTCTTTTTATTATTCACGTTTGAGATCGGCTTCGAGGGAGGTTGAAAATAGGACATAAAATTCATAAACTTGAATAAAAAAGTGATGAGCATTTATATGTGTAAAATTGTTTAACATATGCATATTTGATGAATATAACTAGTTTAATGAACAAAAAATTAAAAAAAATGAATTTATTATTTTAATTTTATCAAATAAAACTAATATTTGTATTTTTTGATTTTTTTATATTCATACAAGTAAAGGTACCCGTCGACCCGACGGTTCGCTTTTGAGAAAAATTAAAAACCAAACCAAATTATTAGTCATCCCTTTTTAAAATATGAAATTGTAACCAAACCACTAACATTTCAAACCGGACCGAAACGATCCGTTTCAAACCGAATAATTTTTTAAATTTTAAAACCGAACCGAATCACTAACATTTCGAACCGAACCAACCGATTTCAAACCGAACCGAACCGCCCGGGAGCGTCGTACGGACGGACGAACAGACTCTATTCTTTTAATGCGTTTGGTAGCAAGTACATGATAAGAGGGTATTATTAGTACCAGAATAAATAATACCACCTCTTATGAAAGTATTATTAATCCTTGCTCACAAAGGTAAAATTTGTACTTGAGATTATTAATATTAATCATTCAGTCGTACCAAACACGTTACATCAGTATTAATAATTCTATCCCACTTTCAATACTAACTACCAAACGTGACCTTATAGTATTAGATTTGAGATTGGATTGGTGGGTGGATAAAAATAGAATATAAAATTTCATGAACATGAGTAGTAAATTGATGAACATAATTATTGATTTGAGAAACATATGTAACAAATCGATAAATATAGATGTGTATTTGATGAATATGATTATAATGAATAAAAATATTAAATTTATGAAATTATTATTTTAATTTTTGAATCAAATTTATAAATTTATTTCAATTCTTTATTCTATTTTTTATTTTATATTATCCATATGTAGATGAATTTGATGGATGGTAAAAACAAAACGTAAACCACGTCGTTTTTAGTGCTTCGAGAAAAAACGAGAGAGCACCCAAATGTCAAATTGGGACTGTAACCGAACCGAGAATTGATGAGATTGAACCGTAAA
This sequence comes from Kalanchoe fedtschenkoi, assembly GCA_002312845.1. NCBI lineage: Eukaryota > Viridiplantae > Streptophyta > Magnoliopsida > Saxifragales > Crassulaceae > Kalanchoe > Kalanchoe fedtschenkoi. Next base: position 63,805 of record NQLW01000022.1, read on the forward strand.
ACGATAGAGCACCCAAATGTCAAATTGGGATTGTAACCGAACCGAGAATTGATGAGATTGGACCGTAAGAAGCAGTGAGAAGAGTAGAGAAGAGAATGCGGGCATGAAATACAACAGCTTCTGTGAAGAAGGACAGAAAAGAAATATGCCGACGCCGGTGGCGAACGACGAATCGGCAGAAAATGAGAAAGCAGAAAACTCGGTGAGGTTCGGGACGGCGGAAGCTCTGGAAGAGGTGATGAAACTGACGGATGTGGGAACCATGACTCGCTTGCTCCACGAATGCATTGCCTACCAGCGGGCCCTGGATCTCGACCTCGAGAATCTGCTCTCCCACCGATCCGATCTCGACCGCCAGCTCCACCACCTCCAGAAGTCCGCTGAAGTTCTCCATATCGTCAGAGGAGAGTCCGACCACGTCCTCTCCAACGTCCGATCTACCTCCCATCTCGCTGATCAGGTCAGCGGCAAGGTCAGGGAGCTCGATCTTGCTCAGTCCAGGGTCAACGACACGCTCTCCAGGATCGATGCCATCGTCGAGAGGGGCAATTGTATCGACGGTGTCAAGAAGGCCATGGACGCTGAGGATTATGAGTCCGCTGCCAATTTTGTGCAGATCTTCTTGCAGATTGACGCCAGGTATAAGGATTCGGGATCTGACCAGAGGGACCAGTTGATGGCCTCCAAGAAGCAGTTGGAAGGGATTGTTAGGAAGAGACTGGCCGCCGCTGTCGACCAGCGGGATCACCACACCATTCTCAGGTTCATTAAGCTCTACGCTCCTCTTAGATTGGAGGAGGAAGGACTGCAGGTCTATGTTGGGTATCTGAAGAAGGTGATCTCCATGAGGTCTAGGATCGAGTTTGAGCATGTTGTTGAGCTTATGGAGCAACAAGCTAGTGATTCTGGATTAGGTAATTATCAGAATGAGCAGGTCAATTTTGTTGGCTGCCTCACTAATTTGTTCAAGGACATTGTGCTGGCTGTGGAGGAGAACAATGAGATTTTGCAGAGTCTGTGCGGGGAAGATGGGATTGTGTATGCAATTTGTGAGCTGCAAGAAGAGTGTGATTCACGTGGTTCTTTGATTCTGAAAAAGTACATGGATTACAGACAACTGGGCAAGCTGACGTCTGAGATTAATGCTCAGAATAAGAATTTGCTTGCCGTGGGGGTGCCTGAAGGACCGGATCCAAGGGATGTTGAGTTATACTTGGAAGAAATGTTATCCCTGATGCAGCTGGGTGAGGACTACACAGAGTTCATGCTTTCCAAGATCAGGGGGTTGAGTTCTGTTGATCCTGAGCTGCTTCCTCGTGCCACTAAATCTTTCAAAAGTGGGAACTTCAGTAAAGTTGTTCAGGATATAACTGGGTTTTATGTGATTTTGGAGGGCTTCTTTATGGTAGAAAATGTCAGGAAAGCTATTAAGATTGATGAGCAAGTACCTGACAGCCTTACAACCTCAATGGTAGACGATGTGTTCTATGTTCTACAGAGTTGCTGTCGGAGAGCCATATCCACTTTAAATATTAATTCTGTAATTGCTGTCCTCAGTGGTGCAAGCAGTTTGTTGGCCAATGAATACCATGAGGCTTTGCAACAGAAAATGCGAGAGCCCAACCTTGGGGCAAGACTGTTCTTGGGTGGTGTTGGTGTTCAGAAAACTGGGACTGAAATTGCTACAGCTCTAAATAATATGGATGTCAGTAGTGAGTACGTCTTGAAACTTAGGCATGAGATTGAAGAGCAATGTGCAGAGGTAATTTTCATCCTTGTTACTGGAAAAGTATTAGTTCTGATTTTAGTACATGCTTCATGAATTGGTAGTGGCAATTAGCTTGTTAGAAGTTTTAAGGAGGTCTGTTTGTTACTTGAAAATTACTTTCCGTATCTAAGATTTCCCCTAGCCGCATGCCCCTGGCCACTGACTAACTTTTTTAAGAGACTGATTTTGGCTTCTTTTCTTTTTTTAAGGCGAAATGTTTTACAAATGACTGATCAAATATTTGACCAATAACAAGAACAATGCAGTTAGCACAAAACTAGGCACACACCTAAACTACATCAAAAACAGCCTTAACTACATTAGACTTTGCACCACCTTACATCATGCATCATCATGAGTGCCATACTATTGTCTCACCTCCCAAATGGATCTCCTTATGGCTTCTGTCTTGTTATGCAATGCACTTCAGTAGTAAATCAATGGAATCAATTTGTTGTCTTTGTTTGTAGCCTTGCCTGGTTTTCTATGTCAGTGGCATGCAAAGGGGTATCTGGTAATTTAAGATTTAGATCTGTGAGTACATTGAGAGAGGTGAATATCATTAGCTGGGAATTATGAACTTTGATCTCAACACTATAGTTGTTCCGTTGTGACCCTTTAATAGGATAGTTCCACTACTGTTTTTTTTTTCTTTTCAAATAACATCGTCATACAGAGATGGTTGAGCGTGGTTTTGGAAGTTAGTGGTTAGGTGATGGCTGTTATGTAATAATGTGTGACTCACATGGTTCCCCCTCCCTCTATGTTGGTTTTATAGATTATTTTCCTGTTATTTAGATCATGGACATGTGCCCTCATCTCCAGAAGCCATCTTCTTCTGTATTTTTCTTTTGAGTCACCACAGTAAAATGTTCTGGCAGGTGTTAAAATGAACAGATAAAATTACGTGATTATATAATTTTGATCCCATGTCAACTTCTTCAGCTTCTTATGTATGGCCCATGCATTCTACTTGATGAAGTTCTGTCAAATTACAGGCATTCCCTGCACCAGCTGATCGAGAAAGAATTAAATCATGTTTGTCTGAATTGGGAGATATGAGCAACAACTTTAAGCAATTGCTCAATGCTGGCATGGAGCAGCTAGTCGCCACTGTGACTCCACGCATTCGTCCGGTGCTTGACAGTGTAGCAACTATCAGTTATGAGTTGTCTGAGGCTGAATATGCAGATAATGAAGTAAATGACCCCTGGGTGCAAAGACTTCTCCATGCAGTTGAAACAAATGCCGGATGGCTACAGCCAGTTATGACTGCCAACAACTATGACTCTTTCGTACATCTTGTAATTGATTTTATCACGAAGAGGCTGGAAGTGATAATGATGCAGAAACGATTCAGTCAACTGGGTGGGCTTCAGCTTGATAGAGATGCAAGAACACTTGTGAGCCATTTCTCTGGCATGACTCAAAGAACAGTCAGAGACAAGTTTGCCCGTCTCACTCAAATGGCTACCATACTTAACTTGGAGAAGGTTTCTGAAATTTTGGATTTCTGGGGTGAGAATTCAGGGCCTATGACTTGGAGACTAACTCCAGCTGAGGTTAGAAGAGTTTTGGGTCTTCGAGTTGATTTCAGACCCGAAGCCATTGCTGCTCTTAAATTGTAGCCTTAATGTTCGGAAATGTTTGATACACTTCAATTTATACACCTCTCTGACCAATTTATACACCTCTCCGTTTTGAGTTCAGACTAGGCATTCAACTTGCCGTTTCAGAAGCTTTAGCAACTGTAACATACTGACTATTCTAATAGAAACCCTACTAAGCAGGTTCATTACAAAAAGATTGACTTTTGTAAACGGTCCCGAAAGCATTGGACTGATTCGGACCGATTTTATAAAAAATACACTTACATGACAATATTGTTAAATGGAGTTTAAAATTGTAGTGATCTAACGCTCATGTCCAAACATTTGATTGATATGTTGGAAGACACCAGCGAGTGCCACAAGGAGACGTCAGGCACCTCACCTCGGCTCACCATCTCTTCCAACCACATCACGCCTTCATACTGCCTGCCCGTCCAACAAAGCCCGCTGATCAGCGAATCGAATCTCTCTGCCGAAGGACGGAATGAACCCGCTACCATCATCTCCATGACGCTGCTTGCCTCAATAAACTTAAATTCTCGACAGAGCCCTTGGATTAGCATGTCGAATGTGTCTTCATTGGCAACACAGCCGACCTGTTTCGCCATCTTCTCAAGATATTTAGCTGCTGATATGGATTTTCCATGGTCGCACAGTCCCCGAATCACGGCATTGTATATTTTTACAGTGGGAACTATGTTCATTGCGAGCATTTGATCTATCACGTCCTCTGCTTCTTCTGTTCTACCTGCCTCGCACAATGCCGCAACTTTAGCTTGGTACATTTTATGCGAGGGCTTGAAACCTTTCAACTGCATTTCAATGAATACTTGGTTAGCTTCGAGGATCTGACCTTCTGCATAGAGATCAATAGCTATTGCACTGTAGCAGGCTAGACCGGGAATGCTGCCCTTAATCAATGCTTCATTGATCAGACCTTTCACTCTTTCTATATCTTCACTCGGGCTGCATCCGGTGTAGTTGTCAAGCAGGCGATGGCACCTGTTGGGAGCTTTCAGCCCTTTCCTCAAGATTTTTCCAAGAATCTCAATAGCTTCTTTCGCCTGCCCGTTGTCACAGAGAGCATTCAAGAGGATTCTGTAGATTGTGACGTCCTCACCACTGCCCTTCTGGGATATTTTCCAAAACGTGGAATAAAGCAAATGAGTAGCCTCGTTGAGCATTCTGTTTTGGCACAACCCTTTCATTAAAATCTTGTAACTCTCCCTGTTTGGGCTGCAGCATTGAGAATTCATCTCTTGGAAGATATGGAGTGCAAGATCAGAACGATTATGGCGACACAGGGCGTCCATGAGCAAGTTCAAGGAGCCAAGACGGTGCTTTACTTCCCACCCGTGTGAGTTCTCCAGGAATAACCTATGAGCGACGTCAAGCTTGGACTCCTTCAGGAACAGTTCCAAAAGGGTATTGAATGATTCAGTCCAATTCACGCAATTGAAATGAGGAAGGTTTTTGAATAGCGCAACTGCTTCTTCCAAAAGGCCAGCCCTTGCATAAGTCCTAATTACACCAGCAAATACTTCATCTTTCACTTCGCAGGAGTCTAGTTTCATCTTGGCTATTACCTCCTTCATCTCAGTGATTCGACCACAACTCCCCAGTAAGTTTATCATGGTGCCGTAAACTGGCCCATTGTGACGGTAGTTTGGGTACTTGTTCTCAGCTTCCTTGAAGAGCCGCAGAGCTTGTAATGGGTTTTTCTGTTCCCTTATTATCTCTGAGAGGTGCTTTGGTGTCAGAAGCCTCGGCCATCTTAAAGTCATATCTACAGACACAACTCGCCAAATCAAGGTGTGATGGGAACACACCACTATCTTTATTTTGTCATGCCCCTTAATAGACCTGCCAGGACAGTGTATCAATGAACGCTGAGGGTACAACTTCCTGCACCAACTTTTCTGTTCCAATTCTCTACAAGTCAAAATGAAAGAACTGTCAATACTATTACTAGGAGTAGAACACTGTTAAGAGCAGGTCTAACTCAACTTAACAGCTCTATTCAATTCACTCAAATAGATTACCAATCAAACATGTCGTTGAAATATCAGATGCCTGGCTTTATCCTCAGTAGTTAAATTCTAAAACATAGTGGCAACAGTAGTATTTTATGTGTTTTAACTCAGTGGGTTCACATGCCTCTTTTTGAAGATGGTGCCCTACACAAATTTTCACATGGGCATTCTGTCAAACATGTGGTGAGCAGACAAAGGCATCCATTTCTATCTATCCATCCCACCACACACAACTCTCCTCCATCAGTATCATACTTGCATTTTAGTAGTTAAAACACCCCAAATAAAAAAAATTATAAAAACTGAATTAACAACATACACATTTCAACTATGACCTAATAATCAATCATCAGAAAAACTATGAAAGCTTATTCAAATGCATATGGAGCACCCTGAACCAGTAGCATGCACCAACTGCAGCGATCAAATTCAAATATAAAACTTAAAAGTCTGCAATCTTACACAGAGAAAAGGTGGGTCAATTCGAACCATTCACGGAGGAGCCAGAAGAGGTCCAAACAAACTGTGCGCTTTCCGTTTCAAGATAATATTAAATATGCTTGAGATTCAAACACTTAAACTACGCCAAATTGAATCGAGAAGGAAACATATTGCTGGATGAATAGAAGCTGAGTAGCTTTCAGATGAAGACAGACATCATAGTATCATACAGTGGGTGTGTTTTGCGCGCGCAACTGAAATGCAATGCAAGCGTGTCTGGAGACAACATCGCTTTTGCCATCCAATCTGGATAATGCGACGCTCCCCTTTATCAAAAGTTTTTATATGAATGTTTGTGTCAAAACAGGCTTCACCTCGGATCCCATTCTCCACTTTTTACTTGGGCAACGCAAACCCCAATTTCAATGAATCCCACACATCAACTTGATCTGAAAAACAAGCTCATATCTTTTTGACTAAGTCTTTTCTTGGATTCCAAAACACCAGCAACCGAAGAACGACAAAGCATCAAGATCAACATCATAGTAAAAGGCTTTGCTTTGGTAGCATGCAGAGAGAGAAATACCCAGTAGAAGTAAAACTTTGCAAGAATGAAAAAAAAATCAGTGTTCTTCATTGAATAAGACATTAAATAATCCTCATGAAGAGAAACCAATTACAAGGCTAAAACATGTACAGCTTGAGCTGTCCTGAGCTCTATCGCCATCACTAGTCAAGTCGAGGTCCTGAAGACATAAAACTGATCTCATGAAACCTCTTTAGTGAGCTAATTATGAACAAGACTATTGTCTTGGATGCTTCTGTGCATCATCAAGACAGTAACCGAATCAAACTGATTGGTGTTAATCAGTAATGGAGGTAGAATCCAAAGCCCATCTTTGGATTCTGCCTTATGCAGCTACATGAATGAATGCCCACTTAATATCTCCTAGTTGTAACTACTTAAACCTACTTAGATTAGACTCCGCCCTACTGTGCTCAAAAAATCAATCAACCATGTATGATGATAGGAAAAAAGAGAGTGGATCAGACCGCAACTGATGCCAAACAAATGTGCGGTGGTTAGCATAGGGAGCAAAAGAAGTTGGATCTCTGGAATGCTCCTTGTAAGACAATCTGAATAATTGGATTCCTCGGAGTCTTCTTTGTTGATAAAAATGTTCCTAGTTCTTGACTTTTTTTTTTTTTTTTGGCCATCAGCATGTGCAGAAACAGGGTTTGAGACTAAGTCGATGAGTTCTGTTGAGAGGCTGCAATTACACTGGATTCGGTGGCGCTAGGCGCTGGTGCAGACACTCTAGTTGTCACGGTCAGTGAGGCTGCAACTCATTATTAAGATTCTATCAGCATTTCTCCTTTCAGTTTAGTCACGCCGAAAATAAAAAAAAGTGTCACAGAATAATCAATAATGAAATGAGAGGATTTGAAATAATCAACCTGTAGGCGCCAAAGTTGAAGGAAGGGCTAGGATCCCGGCTGAGTTATAGTTTTGTTGTAAGTAAGGATCTTGGATCATCTGGGGTGGATACAACCTTCCATAACCTTGTTGAGCCTGGCCAATGTGGCTTCCGTAATGCCCATAATACGGATAGAAATTAGGATATGCGCTAGGCTGGCCAGGCGCTCCTGCTGTGAAAGAAGGAGAGTATTGCTGACTCCCATAACCACCATAGTAAGTCTACATCATTCAAGCAGATCAATATCAATGAAAATTCTTCTGTTCAAATCTTGGTAAATACTGTAAACCAGCAAGACACTGACCACAGGAGGATATATGGCATTTTGGGAATATCCGGGGTACCTACAGATTAGCAACCAGCATCAGTTACAAGCAAATCAGTGCAAGGAACCCGATAAGGTGCTTACTATTATGCAGTATCGGCCGCTCAAGTATTAAGCATTTTGTTACAGCTGTTTGCTTACCCGTAAGCTGAATAAGGTACCGGATATTGACCGGCAATATGAGGGACATAATTCGAAGATACACCATGATAAGCTGGTGGAGTTCCTAACCCAGGAGCTGGCCTAAATCGTGCTACACCTCCTACATTTAAGACCCCACGTTACTCAAAACAAAAACTATAGTTCCACATTTGTGGGTTAAGGAAGCAAGGGACTGAATAGCTTCTTTGACTTGGACTGTTATGAGAACAGAGTGTAGATATTCATGAAATGATTTGAAGTAAAATTGTTCAAACCATGAGCAGGATAAGGAGGAGGAGGAAAGTGAGGGTAAGGCTTGTTAGCACCAAGAATTGCAAGATTGCAATTGGCTCTTCTTCCATC
>NQLW01000022.1:72563-91028 GCA_002312845.1 Kalanchoe fedtschenkoi
CCAACACACCAGCAGCAGGCTGAGCAGCAGAGACATCGAGGACGAGTGAGACTTGAATATAATGTAGTCAAAATGAAGGTAGATAAGAGAAAAAAAACACAAGACAAAAAAAAGCTGCTAGTGGGCTCCTCCCAAAAAAAAAATACATAGAGTATAAAACAGTAGCAGAAGCAGTATGTATAACCAATCCAGTGTGTAAATAGACTCTCACACCTCATCTGATGAGTTCCTCCCTCAGCTTTTTCATGGAATAGAGTAAAATTTCATAAAACAGTTGGCACTTTCAATCATCTTTCCATTCCTCTCCCCATCATTGTTCACAACACATTACAGTGTCATGTGTGTGCTTCGCTGTATTCAACAATCAAATCAACTCCACTTGTATATATCTAATTTCTTTTTACCAATACTCCGGATTAGTGTTGCTTAAGTTTTTTTAGGGTAAAATATAAAAGCATATTCCGAATTATCATACATTTTCATATTAAGTATCGAATTTTTTAATTTTAGTATATAATTTTTTTAATTATTCAATTTAAGTATTATATACTTAATAGAAAAAAGAAATTAGCCTGAAATGAGAAAATTAATTTGGGTGTCCAACTCTTTAGCTAAGATTTTGAAATTTGCATAAATATATCAGACACAAAATCTATTTTTTATATAAATTTTATCATTTTATTAAGTTTATAGTACTTAAATTGAATAATTAAAAAGTTCTGTGTTGAAATTGAAGAATTAAAAAATTCGGTACTTAATTTGAAAATGGATAATAGTTCGGAATATATTTTTGTAATTTATCTATTTTTTTAAGAAGGGATTCAGAGGAATGACAAGTATACCCATGTCTTTCTTATTTTTGTTATTTAAGTAATTTTAATATTTTATCCACTCTTATCCTTCCAAATTCATCATAAACTCGAAAACATAAATTTTTCTTTCTATCTTTATATCCTTTCTTTTTCTTTCCAATCCGGGAACAAAGTCTAGTTGTCCTCTTTCATTTCGCACATAATTTAACATGTAAGTTAAAATAATAAATTAGTTAAAATATAAATATTAAAAAATATTATATGAAAATAATATCAATGAATAAATATGAGCATATTGATATTTATTATCATAATATTTACTATAATTTATTGTATACAAATAAAGACTAAAAATCATACAACAAAAATTAAACACACAATGGATTAAAAGATAGAGGGAGTAGCACATTCTTTATATTTACTATCTCTATCCTCTTTTATTTATCAGTTAAATTTATCTGCATTAAAATATGAACATAAAATACGATAAAAATTATGATATAAAAATATCGAAATTTACGATGAACATATTGTTACCTTTATCATAAAATTTATCATATTACTTCACCTAAAATATCTCAAATATGGAAATTGTGGCCTGATTTGGAACATTGACTCAATGTCAAATTAATGTTAGAAAAGTAACTATTATCTACAACGCATATCTAAATAATCAATAGATATTTTAGTTGGATGAGACAAATACAACCTAATTTTCAACTCCTAATTTTTAGATCAATATAAATTGTATCTCTTAATTCACCATGTTTAAAACTATTCACCATTGCAGATTTACTGGCACAATTGGAAAATGCATTTGTAAAAATCGCTTTTAACTATTTATTTTTAAAAATGCAAATATTAAATTTATCTAATTAATATTTACTTATCAGTCATATTAATGAATATGCTAATTAATATTTAATTTATCATACATATTAATGAATGTTACAATGAAAAATAAATAAGAATTAGGTGTTTACACATTTTGCACTCATTTTATTCTACATATTTTGATGTGCATTGATTCTTTTGTTGTTGATTTTATTCATGTGAGTTCGGTGTAATGTTCGGGGCACAATGCGCACCGTGCAACATGTGATGGTGAACAACGGTGTACACATAATGTTTACTTTTTTCACACTCAAAACGGACAAAAACTACCAATAAGATGTTGACCCAATATTTTGGGATGTTATCTAACAATCCTTATGTCATGGGTTCGAGTCTTCATGGTATCTCATTTCTGTTTTGATACGATGGATGTGTACGTTAGCTGGCCCGCAATGAGTAAAGGCATCACTATCAAGGTAGAAGGGGTGTGCAAAAAATGGACAAAAACTTTTTAATTGATGACCAGAACTTAAAGTGACGGATAAAAGCAAAAGAAATCAAATCATCGAGAAAAATTATCAAATTCACAACAAAGAATGCATTTTTAATGAATCCCTCAACTATATATATAATATATAGATGGTGGATTAGCTGAGAATTCATCTTTATTGTGAACTTTAGAATTTTTTAATTGCTAGTTTTTTTTAATCATGTTTAATAATTTTTATCATCAATTATAAAAATATTAATCATATTTATGTAAAAAATGCAAAAATAATATGTGCACTGTGTTCACCATCATATGTTGCCTGGTGCACATTGTGCACTATTGTTTAATATGCATAGTCTGATGGGCATTGATTCTTTTCTAAGTGTACATGCTCAGAATAACGGTGCGCCTATATGTTTTTACACAAAATTGGATAAAATCTTTATAATTGATAACAAAAGCATAAAATGCATGATCAAAACAAGAAGAATCCAATGATTAAAAAAATTCTCAAATTCACAATGAATATGGGTTCTCAATAGATCCATCCCATAATACAAAAGTTGTGGACCATTTATATCTTTAATCTTAAATCTTTCTACAAATCAAGTTTGATCTCATTTGAAATTTACTTTAGATTTATTTAATTGTTATTAAACATATTCATTAAGTATAGTATTCTTTATTATCCTAACAAAACTTACATGATTCTTATCTCTTCTCTATCACAATTCATAAATATTCTTCAATAAAATTTATCATTTATTTTATCTGATATTCACATTCACCTTTAAAAGTCCACTTTGTCCATTCTTCTTGTTTTTCTTCTTCTTATCTTGATTGAAACACACGTATTACTGAAAAGCCCAAATTTTTGTAACTGGATAACCTCTAATTGACATTAAGTTTTGATCTTGAATTACAACCCAAAGCGAGTTGTGAGGCTTGAGCAAGAACAGCCTGAAAAGGCGTCTGAAAGCGTTTGATCTGACCTTAAAATTCGTAATCACACATGGCCGTAGCCAAGCCAGATCCACGTAAATCTAGTACGGCGGCGGGTAGATCAACTTTCCTCCATCGCCTCAACCCGCATCCAGATCTGACACCCTTCATTGTCTTATTTAGTAAGTTGACCTAGTTTTGCTTATTTGCATTTACAAAGTGTCTCATGTATTCATCTAACACCTTATTGAAGTGTTCTATTTGGTTGTCAGATTGTCAGGTTGCATACTTTGAGAATTTATACACTATCACCGTAATAACAACACTACGGGAAAATGACCAATAGACATGTAAATTTTGCAATGAATCGAATTTGTAGTATCATAGGTGCCCTAATGCAGTACACCTCTATAAGGAAAAAAATACATTACATTAAGTTACAACGCACGACTTGTGTTGCATTTTATGTCAGCTTTGGCAATGCTAAATTACACTGTGTTGCATATTATGTGCATCTGACCCCTAATGAAACACTACACTAGCATGTGTATTGTATATTGTATTTTGTTGACACTTAAGTTGACTTAAGGTAGCTTTGGCTCAGAATTTAGATTTTTCACCCAAATACTTAGTAACCCTTAAGGCTCTATTTCCTCCATCTAAACTCTTTGGAACCCGAAAACCTTAGCAATCTGAACCCTAACCCCCTCTGAAAATCTAAATCCTGACCCTAGAAAAATCCTAAACCCTAATAAATTGTCGTACTCTAATGCAATGCGAATTTTAACGTTGTACACACACTTAGCATTTTTTAAACCCCAAATCCCAAATCCTCAACCTCCACAACCTAAACCCCCGATTCATTCTAATACCTGTTTAATCTCCCTCAAACAACCACTTGACTTGTTAAATCTTTTAAATTAGAAATTGTTAACCTAGTCTTCAAACCCTACACAATCATACCCTTTTAACCTCCTCCCAACAACTATCTGACCAGTTAAACATTTAGATTTTGAATTCTTTTCTTAAACTCAACACTTTTTTAAAGAAACCTTTCATTTGGAAAATACTAACCCTTTGAGTTTCAAATCCTCTGCCACAAGTTCTAATCTCTTTGAGATTTAAACTCTCTGATTATAAACCATTCATAATGCATGAACCTCGTAGAGTTTTAAACTTCTAATCACAAACTTTAAATCGTTGGTTTGTAAATGCAACATACTAACACATAACACTTACCCATAACTTCACAAATCTTGCTATATAAACCTTAACACCTTAAATCTTGAAAATCTTAGAAATTCATTTTAAATCCAAATTTTCATTGACTACTTAAACTCATAAAGTACCGTATCTCCAATTTTACATTTTAAACTCATATTTATTATTAAATCAGATATTAATACACAGGTTTGATAAATATTTTATTATAATTATTATAATTATTTTTAATATTACATTATTAAAATAATTATTCTTCACAATAGTCATACAAATTTTACTTTTATTTTATTATAAAAATATGTTAATTAATTTATTAAATATAATTTATTTTACACTTCGAAAAAATTTAGGGGGAAATGTGCCTCCTAAATGAAACATCTTTCCTATAAGCACCATTAGCAAGATTTTCTCAATAGCCTATCCTTAGTAGCCTCTTCAAAGACTATAGTCAAAGGCTTTCCAGAAGTTCAAAGAGTTTAAGACTTTTGTGGAAAAACAAAGCGGTTATATTTTGAAGACGCTAATATCAGATAGAGGAGGAGAATTCACTTCTAATGAGTTCTCAGACTATTGTATAGCTGAAGGAATCAAGAGACAACTGACTGTGAGTTGTACAGCTCATCAGAATGGTATAGCTAAGAGGAAGAATCAAACAATCTTCGAGATTGCCAGAAGCATGTTCAAACCTAAGAAGCTACCTAAATCATTTTGGGCGGAAGTTGTAGCTTGTGTAGTGTTCTTATTGAATCAGTGTCCAACGAATACGATTCACGGAAAGACACCAAATGAGTCATGGAGTAGTGAGAAGCTCGATGACAGGAGTAGAAGATGTATCTTTATTGGATACATTGCTGATACGAAGGGGTACAAGATGTATGATCTGATCATTAAGGATTTAATTATCAGTCAAGATATCCAGTTCGCTGAAGATGAGGCTTCAGATTGGTCAGAGAAGGATGCTAGACACTCTGCTAGTATCTTCACTAAGGAGGAGCTAGGGGAAAATATATGTGCACTAATTGAATCATCTGACCGACTAGATGATCCAGAATCCACTAGATGTCCATGCCGAACGAGACTTCCATTAGTCTTTTTGAGAGACTACGATGTCACTCGAGATGATGAGGAATAGTGCTGATGAAATTATGGTTAATTTTTATCTGTTTGCATATTGTGATCCTGTAACATTTGAGGAGGTAGCAAAAGACAAAGGATGGATTGACGCCATGGATGCAGAAATTGGATCCATAGAGAAGAACGACACGTGGAAGTTTTTACTTTTGCTAGCTGGAAAAAAGGCAATTAGAGTGACATGGGTGTACAAGATGAAGTACAATCCTGATGGTCAAGTTGATTGTTTGCAGGCGAAACTAGTGGTGAAAGGCTACAAAAGAAGTCTGGAATTGACTGTTTTGAGGTATTTGCATCAGTTGCTAGAATGTATACCATTCAAATTATTATAGCACATGCAGCCCAGAATAAGTGGAAGCTACTCTAGATACACGTAAAGTCGGCATTCCTTAATGGAATTCTAGAAGAAGAGGTGTACATTGAACAATCACCAGAGTATATTCAGAAGAGCAAGAGAGCAATGTCTATAGACTGAAGAAAGCATTATATGGACTACAGCAAACTCCACAAGCATGGCACGCGAGGATTGATACGTATATGCCGGAGAATGATTTTCATAAGTGCCCTTATGAGCACATACCGTACATCAAAACAGGTGCAGACAGTGAAATGCTGACAGGTACATCAAGGAGGATTGATACGTTGAATTTTTACATCTCATCCCCTACTCGTCCATTCTTTTCTGTGCCACACGTCTCCTCTGAAACACAAAAGTGTTCTGTCATACGCAACACATTTCAGACATTTGTTACGTTGTGTCGCTCCTCGACTATAAAAGAAGAACGAACGTAACGAGAAAATCATCCCTCAACACCTTCTCCTCTCATGTAGTTCCTTTTCTTTTAAAGCTTGTCTCTTTAATATTTTCAGTATATTTTTGTAACGGTTTTATATCCTAGGGAAATAAATCAGTATTTTTTCTTTTTTTCAAATTCACCAAAATTAATATACACGATTAGTTGAGTGTCGAAATTATTAATAGATCATAACAATATTTGAATATTTATAAAAAAATCAAGCAATGAATCAATATGTTAGGCGCGACATTCTAATTTTTTATATCAATTAATTCATGCGATGGACTCTTTATATTTAGGGGAAAAACCCAAAAGGGGCCCTGAACTATCACCACTTACCCAATTGCGGTCAGAACTATCATCATTTCCAAAAAGGGTGCAATGAAAAAAAAATTAGACTGATTTTCTAAATTAAAATGTACTATTACATTCCACACCTAATATTATTATAAGACTTAGATTTGTGTGCAAAAATTATGTCATTTGATTATCAAAAGACGTCGTTTTCTTTATGTGTGCAAAATGATATAATTTATTTTGATAACCAAACGATGTAATTTTCACACACAAATTTAAATCTTATAATAATATTATGTTAGGAATGTGATGGTAAATTTTATTTTAAAAATCAATCTAATTTTTTTTTCATTGCACCCTTTTTGGAAATCGTGGTAGTTCTGACCGCAATTGAATAAGAGGTGATAGTTCAAAGCCCCTTTTGAGTTTTATCCATTATATTTATGAGATCGTTCCATCGTAAACGAGTGCATTATGGTTGCTTGGCGAAGATTGTATCTAGAAAATGAAGACTTCTCATTTCGCAGGCAGGTCCTCGTAGTTTACAACTTTTAATTTTCACGTCTTTGCGGATGGTCCATTCATGCTGGACTGGGCTTCTCAAGTTGTCATGCGGTCAGATAAATGTTTTTTCAAAAGAGCCCATCAGTAAGCCCACTGGCTTGCAAAAATTCCGACACGTGTCGTGTTGCCAGTGGTTTTGAAAGTCACCTTCTCCTTGCTTATAGTAGTAACCGAAATCGGAGGAGGGCTAAGTTCCGGGATTCGTCGGACGAAATAGAAACCCAGCAGCTCATCTTTCTGGTACGCGAAAATTCAGCTGTCGAATCCTCTCACTCAATATATTTCTCTTTGTATATCTTCCTCTATATTACAAACATTTCCGAGCTCAAATGTTAGGGATTAGGGCTTGTGTGTTGCTTTCATCGATTGAAATGTCGCTGGTTATCTGGGACCGAATGATGTTACTCACCGCTGTGCGGATTTTACGGACATCCGGCTGTTGAATTCGTAACGAGGTGGGCTAGGTCTTTAGCATGCTGAAAATTCATCTGCTGTGAAACATCATGAAATTGTTGTTTGGGGTGGACAAATTTGTGTGCCTGTTGGGCATTGGAGGTTTTTTTTTTTTTTCTCATGTGATGAGTTGATGCCTGTTTTTGGGTATTCAATTTTTTTAGTGTCTGAGTTCATATGGTGCTCATCACTCCAGTTAACTCTCCCTACAGCGCCTAGGGTAATGTCGGAAACAGTTATTTTTTGTTTTGGCCTTCCTCATTGTTGGCCTGTTTGGAAAACATGGGGTTAACCTTTGGTTCTGGTCCTTTTGATGTCGCTTCAGTTGGTTTAGAACCAGTGATTCATTCTGATAAATGGCCTCTGAACTAAAAACTGATCCATTAAAAACGCACATCCCTTATGAGACATTATAGCTGTTACCTTTCTATACACTAGCCCACCCCACACATATATTCCCATGCGGATATGTTCTGGCCTTGCATAATTTTGCCAGCCCATATCTCATGTCCTATATTACCTTCTAAGTTTGCAGGTGCTGCTCAAATTGTAGTCAGTTGAGCTTTTTAGACCTCAAACTTGAAGCAAATATGAGAGATGGCTCTGATAATGGGGAGCAAGTTGACTTTGATGAGGAGAATTACATTGAAGAAGAGATGGATGATGATGTTGAAGAACAAACTGGAAGTGATGTAG
The DNA here is from genome assembly GCA_002312845.1 of Kalanchoe fedtschenkoi. Classification (NCBI taxonomy): domain Eukaryota; kingdom Viridiplantae; phylum Streptophyta; class Magnoliopsida; order Saxifragales; family Crassulaceae; genus Kalanchoe; species Kalanchoe fedtschenkoi. The sequence goes on from NQLW01000022.1 coordinate 80,804, forward strand.
AAAATGGAGCTGAGGTTGAATACTCTGAAGATGAAGTAAATGAGGATGGGAATAGAGTGCATAGTCCAAAAAATCAATTACTGGAAGAAACTCAGAACGTCACTGAATATGAAGAAAATGACCTTAACCCCAATCCTTCTTCTGATGATCCTGATTTTGAGAAACACTCAGAACTGCTTTCCCTTCCGCCTCATGGTTCTGAAGTTTTTGTTGGTGGGCTTCCTAAAGATGTCTCAGAGGAGGACTTGAGAGATCTCTGCGAAGCACATGGTGAAATTTATGAGGTTAGTATTTGGTGCATACAGACATACATAGATTTCATTGTGTTAAGCATCCAACGAGTTTGTCATTTATTACAGATAAGATTGGTTAAAAACAAAGAAACTGGTGAGAGCAAGGGCTATGCTTTCATATCTTTTACGTCAAAGAGTGCAGCTCAGAAAGCCATTGAAGATCTGCATAATAAAGAATTCAAGGTAATTGTGATACTGGTGGAAACGGATAATCGAGACTGATAAACTCAGCTCAAACATATCTTTCATATCTTTATTTCTTTCATCCCCCCAAACATGCCAACATTCGCGCTGATAGTACGTAAATGGATCTCATTGTTCAAACAACTATCCAGAGTTCCTATAGCCCCTTGTAAAACTTGTTGAAAAGCCAGTTGTCGCACTTGACTAATTGCTCTTTGTTGTTCAAAATTAATGGTTTCATTTTTGTAATTTTCTAATTGTTCCAAAGTCTTATAAGTTGAATTTATCAAATTAAATTTTTCTTGTTCTATCTCAGCGTATCCAGTCATCTTATTCATATCTGTTGTGAAAATGCAGGGTAAGACCTTGAGATGTTCACTCTCCGAATCTAAATACAGATTGTTCATTGGCAATGTGCCAAAGACCTTAACGGAGGACCAGTTCAGGAAAATAATAGACGAGACTGGTCCAGGAAGTGAAAATATTGAGCTTATAAAGGTTGTGTTCCAATCCCTCTTAAATATCTCCGACTTTTATCTGGTCCTTAGTTTTTAAAGATTTTGTTTTGTTTCTTTTGTATGCAGGATCCACAGAATCCAACCCGTAACCGTGGATTTGCTTTTGTTGAGTATTATAATAATGCGTGTGCTGATTATTCAAGAAAGAAAATGTCAAATGGAAATTTTAAACTAGAAGGCAACACTCCCACAGTCACCTGGGCTGATCCGAAAAATGCTCCCAACAGTTCCTCTTCAGCTGCTGGTCAGGTAAGTCGCAAGGACATTACAAATTTTGTGCCCACGGTAAAAAAAAAAATGGATAAGATATGTGTTTATGTATACTTTAATCCCAACCTATCTCTCACAAAATATATAAAACTCTTCTAATCAGGTAAAGGCCCTTTATGTGAAAAATATTCCGGACAACACCTCAACTGACCAACTGAAGGAAGTGTTCCAGCGTCATGGGGAAGTTACGAAAGTTGTGATGCCGCCTTCCAAATCTGGAAGTGCTAAAAGAGATTTTGGATTTGTCCATTTTGCCGAAAGATCAAGTGCGTTGAAAGCTGTCAGCAGTACAGAAATTCATGAAATAGATGGTATTAGTATTTACCTTCATATGATACAGGAAAAAATTTTAAATTCTTTTTTTGACAACATCTGAAACTGATTATAGGCCAAAAATTGGAAGTTGCTCTTGCCAAACCACAGGCTGATAAAAAGTTTGACGGGCCACTTTCACATTCTGGAATCCATTCATATCCCCATCCACAGGCTGGGTTTGGTGGTTTTGCTGCAAATGCTTATGGGTCAGTTGGCGTTGGATATGGAGCAGCCCCTGCGATGCAGTCGGTATACTTCAAGCTATCTACTTCATCAATCTGAATTTAATTTTCCATTGCGAATAAATTGATTGTGGTGTGCATGAATGTTTGGCAGCCAATGATTTATGGTAGGGGGGCGATGCCATCAGGCATGCAAATGGTTCCCATGGTGCTGCCAGATGGTCGAATTGGCTATGTCTTGTAAGTTTTTGCTGTGGATGTACACAACAGTTGCATAATTTGAGCCTCTTCTGAAATTGTTGTCCTACAGACAGCAGCCAGGCATGCAAATGCCAGCAGCTCCTAGGCCCCGTAGGCATGATCGAGGCACTGGCCCAGGTGGAGGATCGCATGGAGGCCAGGGGAGCGGAAGTGAGAACGCTAATCGCAGAAGGTATCAGCCCTATTAGTGACAATGGTCAAATTCCCTCGTCTTTTTTTTTCTTTCAGGGAGGCACCTAACAAGACTAGAGTCACTTCCAGCATCTAGACTGTCCAACATTTTGTACTTTACATTCGATGATAGTACTGGAAGAGCAGTTCCCAAAAAAAAAAAAAAAGGAAAAAAATATTCCAATGCCGGTTATATGCCTTGTCGAATCAGTGTTGTAGTATTTAGTTGATAAGCTGCATTTAGTCTTTTGGATGTAAAGGCGATTCATCCCCATGTTAACGGCTGTGTGTTATCTGTATACATTTGAATGGAGTGATAGTGTCTTGATGATGCTTTTCAATTAAAGCCAGACATTGACAACCTTATGGTAGTGTTCCTGAGTTAGATTTAGGAGGGGAATGGATGTCAAAAATTAAAAATAGATTGTTCATGATTTTTTTATGAGGGATTAGGAGGGGGAGGGGTGGCTTGGAGGGGCTTAAAACCCCCCATTTCTTCTCCTCCCAAATCGGACGGATTTGGAGGGGAAGAGATGTAAAAGGGCAAAATGGTTATATTATCTTTCATTAAAAGATTATTCATTAACATAAAAAATATTATATAAGGATATTTCAGTCAAATTTTTTACTTTCTTCAATTATCCCTTCAAATCCTTCCTAAATTCGAGAATACTCATTCCTTTCATCTCCTTTCTTTTTCTCTCTTTCCCTTTTCTCTCATTCCCTTTTCCTCCCCTCCAAACTCAGAAACAGAGCCTATGATATCTGTGTCAACATTTCTGGCGCAATGATTTTGTGCGGCAACTCTTTTATTTGTATGATGCATATTCACTTCTGAACACAGCTTTAGTTATTAACTAAACCATATAAATACAACCTTGTTATTCATATTGTTGTAATTTTTAGTCAACAGGTTGTATATGGGTCGAAATGGATCGTGATAAAATTAGTATTAAGTAACAATATACTGATTTAATCCATATTTCAAATAATTCAACCCAGATAAATCAATAGTCAAAATATATTTTGATCAATTTATGTCGACTTATTTAGTTGTGGACAATAACAGATATACACTGTCATTGGAACTTGCAAGAAAAACTATGCACAATCGTTTTAGATTTTTAGAACAATATAAATATGGTAAAAATGTTTTAAAATCCTTTTTTTTCTTTCTAATTAGCCTTTTTGGAAATTAAAGAGCGGCTGACGCTTTGTCCGGTTATCTACGACAAAGTCAGGTAAACTTTTTTGTTTTTTTAACAGGAGTCGTAAACCCCATCATTCAATACAGGTCAGTTTACGCGCACTTTTAGTCACCAAAACTCAAACCTACAATCTCACCAGGTTAATACCTTATTAGTAGTCGGAAAACAATTTGAAACAACAATTGAACAATGATGACATGCAGTTTCATACAACAATTGGAGGTGATAGCTCAACTGTATTTCGAAACTTTAGTTACTCTTCATCCAACCGTTATTTCAAACGTGTTATACGCCAACCACTATAAGAAACAATGATTTGAGTCAAGCAAATTGCAGTTTGAAGACAAAAATGGATTATTTTGGTGAGAATAAGGTGGGAGGAGCTTCTTTGGCAACTAAGTTTCCTAAAAGACCAATATGAAAATAAAAAAAATTAAAAGTCCTTTATCGTTAAATCTTGAAATCCTAAAAATCCATACTTCAAATTTCCGTTACGTAATCAGTATTAACAGCAAGATAACATAATTAATGTTAACATAATTTCTTTGATTCAATAAAAAATATGTATTAATAATCCTAAGAATGAATTTTACATTTCTAAACAATCTCTTCCAAATATGTATATTTATTTATCTCAATAGTAATAAATATAATTTATGGCCGGTTCCGACATTTTTGTAGATTTGTTGGATCCACACTCAAAACCAATTGACAATGAGTGGGGGAGCCCAACTATATATAAGGATCAATTAGAGCCTCCACTGGGCGATGTGGGATAAACCACTATGCTCAACACTCCCCCTCACTTGCGAGGACCTTTGTTAACCTCGACAAGTGGGACCTCGTGCGGACCTAGTTAACCGTCACGGGCATGTTCTAAGAGTGCGGCCAAAACCCGCTCTGATACCATGTAGAATTGTTGGATCCACACTCAAAACCAATTGGCAATGAGTGGGAGAGTCCAACTATACTTATAGATTAATGTTTAAGCTGAAATGGACGATGTGGGATACAATCCCTTAATATGCACCAACACCCCCCCTCACTTGCGAGATCGTAAGCAGACGAAACCGCATCTGACGGACGACACCGTATTAAATCAATATCTCGCAAGTGGGACCTCGTGCGGACGTAACCAACACGTTTGACCGGTTCATTCAGGAGTGCGGCTAAAACCCGCTCTGATACCATATTAAAAAGTTGGTTCCACACTCAAAATCAATTGGCAATAAGTGGGGGAGCCCAACTATATATTAGGATCAATTTAGAGCTCAACTTGGGCGATGTGGGATAATACCACTTAATATGCTCAACAATTTTGGAGGCCCGGTGCAAAATTAAAAGTGAGATTTAAATTAAAATTTTGTTTCAATGTAAAACGAATAGTTAATATAGTGGAGATGATTGTGAGATCATTTTTAATGATATACGAGTTCGAATCTTCTCAATAATAAAGTAATATTTTTAGGGCTTTGACTGAGCTGGAGGTCCGTACTCTCTCTGTCCTCTTTTACATGTCACTTAACTGAATTTTTTGTCCACTTTTACTTGTCACATAATAATTTTTAATGCGCATTTAATATATACAACTATCATAAAAAGACAAACATTTATCATAATTAATAAAAAAATAATTCTACACCAGTTAATCTATTAATTCTATCTTTTACGCAAAATTTCAAAAATATACATGAAATCCTTACCTATTAAATTCGCACAATCACTAGTATTAAATATCACCTTAATCCATTTAATTTATCCTTAAACGACATGCATATCAGGACACAGAGAGTAATTGTAACCAAATATAAAAAGGCATTCTAATAGTAAATAATAAGTATTTACTGCATGTTTGGAAACACGTATTAGGAATGACAGTATCATTAATATCGTTGTAGTATATTTGATTCAAAATAAGAATGTATATAAATAAGAGGAAAAACTTAAAAGGGATCTGGAACTACCACCGCTTACCCAATTATGATCAGAACTACTACGATTTCCAAAAAGGTGCTACGAAAAAGGAAAAAAATTGGACTGATTTTCTAAAATAAAATTCACCATCACATTCCTAAACTAATACGACTTAATTTTCGTATACAAATCTAAGTCTTACAATAATATTAGTTTTGGAATGTAATGATAAATTTTATTTTAGAAAATCAGTCTAATTTTTTTTTCCATAACACCATTTTTGAAAATCGTGATAGTTCTAATCATATTTAGGTACGTGTTGATAGTCCAGGACCCCTTTTAAGTTTTATCCCTATAAATAATACATGAGATAAAATTAATCCTTCCCACCTCATGTTAATAATACATTTTCAAATAACTGATATTATTTATACGTATACTGTCACCAAACATGCAGTTAATACAATCATTCTCGACACTTTGTTGAAAAATTAAAAAAAAATAAAGCAAAAGAACTAAAACGATATTCCACACCTGCGTAAAACCTTAAAATCTTCTTACACAAATAGCCCGGTCTATGTTGAATAAATAAAAATAATATTATTAAAATTAAAAGGACACCGTATAGCTATTTTTGTACGCAACTTATAAATGACAATGGATTTTCATTTTTCTCATATTTATATTAATATAAACATGTTGATTAATAACCGAATTTACATTCACAATTAATTTACTTGAACTTGAAAACTAACCTATCCTAAAACTTTAAACTCGAAATTAATTTTAAATATAATTACCCAACCTAATTTAATTTATTTGATATGAAGTTTGGATTAACCAAAATCTCTTACAATCTGCCAGCACTGGCTTTAACTGCACAAGTTAAGTTGAAGTCTTCCTTTTACTTGGCCATATAATTTTCTCTATTTGCACTGAGAATTGTTTTTTTTTTTTAAATACATATAAAATAATTAAAAAGCTGAAGCTCATGAGCAGCGATTTCCTTGCGGCACCTTAACCGGGTACCTGTCAACCGAATCGACCCACGGGTTGCCGAGGCAGCCGCCCCTCGGGATCACCCTAAGCGCCCTCCAAACGGCGCTGTTACACTTAAAACCCGACCCGAAAGCAATCTGCCAGATCCTGTTTCCGCGGGTGACCCGACCCATGGCCTCGGCGTAGGCCAGCTCGTACCAGAGGGAGCTGCTGGAGGTGTTGCCGAACCGGTGCAGAGTCATTCTGGAAGGCTCCATGTGCCATTCGCTCAGCTGCAGATTCTTCTGGATCTCGTCGAGCACCGCCCGCCCGCCCGCGTGGATGCAGAAGTGCTCGAACGCCAGCTTGAAGTCAGGTATGTACGGCTTCACCTTGCCCTTCATGATTTTCCTTTGCACCAGCGTCGCCAGGAATTTGAACTGCTCCGTGAACGGCAGCACCAGCGGCCCCAGAGTGGTTATGTTAGTCTTCAGAGCGTCTCCGGCCACCGCCATCAGCTCTCTGGCGAGGGACACGCCGATCGTGCCGCGCTCGTCCTCGCGTTGGTACACGCAGTTGTAGCACTTGTCGTCTGCCCCCTTGTGTGTGCGGACCGTGTGGACCAGTTCGTATTTCGACCTCTTCCTGTCACTGGAGCGGTTCGATAGCAGGACGGCGGCGCATCCCATCCGGAAGATGCAGTTGCAGAGGAGCATGGATTTGTCGTTGCCGAAGTACCAGTTGAGCGTGATGTTCTCGGTGCTCACCACGATCGCGTACGTGTTAGGGTTCGCCTTGAGGAGGTTCTTGGCTAGGTCGATCGAGATCAGGCCGGCGCTGCATCCCATCCCGCCGAGGTTGAAGCTCTTGATGTCCTCCTTGAGCTTGTAGTGGTTGACGATCATGGAGGAGAGGGACGGGGTGGGGTTGAACAAGCTGCAGTTCACAATCAGGATTCCGACTTCGCTCGGCCTGATTCCAGTCTTGGCGAATAAATTATCGAGCGACCCGAACATGACGGCCTCGGCCTCCGCCCGAGCCTCGTCCATGTTCAGCCTCGGTGGCTTGGAAGTGATTCCTCGCGGCAGATAAGTCTCGTCTCCCAAACCGGACCTCACGGCAACCCGTTTCTGGAACTCCACAGTCTGTTCCTGGAAAGAGCCGCTCTCTTCAGTCATCTTCAGGAATGAGTCTACTGAGATTTTCCGCTCATCTTCAGGTTTGTAGCAGGTGAAGTCGAGTAGGTAGACGGGTCTGGGTCTGGTGGCCCAGTAGGTTCCTAGAAGAAACAAGAGAACAGCTGAAGCCACCATTGCTGTGGCGGAGTCGATGAGCTCGGTTTGGTTGGACCATATGTGAAGAAAATGGTCTAACTGGAGACCAGTCAGATGGATTGTGTTAGCTACGAAGAGTGGAAGTACCAGTAGCATGACCAGCAATGTGGCAAAGTTGAAATTGTAGCCGATGCCCAGTTTCACATACTTGAGCTTGACTGACTGTAGGAAGTCTGGCAAGCCTTGCCGGATTTTGATGACTGCCGAAGTTGAGTCCTTGAAAGCCATCTTGGCTGTCAATCTCTCCTTCTCCACCTCTATGTTCTCCATCTCACGTTCCATGTTGATTGTCTGTGAGGACAAATTAGTAGTAGGGTGGAATGAGGATTGAGATTTAGGGATGAGAAATGTGAGTTGAAAAATGAGGAGTTAGATAGGAAAGGCTATATATATATATATATATATGATCTTGGAGAGGCAGAAAGTTGGTGATTGAATTTATTGTTGGTAGTTCCAGCAAAGGATGTAGTATTGGTCAACAACCTTATGGGAAGACTACAAGTAAACACAAAAGCTGGATTCCCACACCTTCTCAGGTAAACTAAGTTCACACCATTTTCTATTTTTGCTTCAATTTTTCACTGTCCATAGCCATACGCACACTAGTGAGAATACAAGGACTGGCAATTCTGGTCAACTTCTTGCACCTTTTCTCTTCCACTATCTGGACAAAATTACAGATTTTAATCACAGCAGATTAGACCTATTATATGACAAATCTGATATAGAACTATTGCATTGCAAGTGCTAGACGAGTCCTTGGTAGAGGGTAGCCAATTGGCTCCATTAAGTTTTGGGTATATGATGGCAATTATTTCTTTCTATAGCTTGTTGACAATTTTGTTAGATACACCTTAGGGTTTGGTATATATTTATTTTTTAGCTTTCCACTGGTATTGAAATTGGGCTTCTCATGATATAACGTATAGTTGCCTGACGTGGGATATCAAGGGAAAGTTTAAGGTACAAGTTCATAATAAAAATTTTTTTTAAAAAAAATCGCTCCACGATATTTTTGGATCTTTTGAGGGGTCTGGAGATTTGTTTTACTGAAAAGGAGCTATCAAGAATTAATATATCACCCATAGGACATCACATTTATGAAAATAATTTTTACCGACATACACATGTAGTCAATACCCTCAATCATGTCATATAAAGACAGTCATTAGATATTACTCCCTCTATCCTCTTTTACATGTCACTTAACCGAATTTTTTTGTCCACTTTTACTTGTCACTTACCAATTTTCAATACGTATTTAATATCAACAACTACCTTAAAATGTCAAATATTAATCACTTCATAATCATAATCAATAAAGAATACATTCCTCACCAATAATCATCTACCAATTTTACTTTTTGCACGAACTTTTTAAAAAAATTATTAACCACCTACTTAATAAATTTTTTCAACCGCTAGCATTAACTTCACCTTAATCTACTCAAATTAACCTTAAACGACATGTAATAGAGGACGGAGGGAGTAACTCAGTAGGAACATCAGTATGGTTTTGTAATGCTTTTCAAAGCTCTCCATAGTCTCACACTAAATGTTCTGTCTAACTAAAAAAAAATTCAGAATCTGCATGAAATTAAAATACAAGAAAGGATTGGGAAAACTAGCAAGACTACATTTTTTTTTCTTCAAATACACTACTCCCTCTGTCCTCTTTTACATGTAACTTCATCGATATTTTTTGTCCATTTTTACTTATTACATAACAATTTTCAATGCATATTTAATATCAACAAGACAACAACTATCTTAAAATGTCAAACATTAATCACTTCATTATCATAATCAATAAAAAATACATTCCTCATCAGTAATCATCTATAAATTTTACTTTTTGCATGATTTTTTTTTAAATATTAACCATCTATTGTACTTATTAAATTTGTCCAACCGCTAGCATTAATTTCATCTTAATTTACTCAAATTAATCTTAAACGACATGTATTATCATACACGACAGCTTCCACTTTGCACGTGATTGACTTACTGTTGGACTTATTTTTGCGCACCTGTAACATTCCACTCCACGAATCGACATATTAACTGAGGATGAAGTATAAATTAAAAGTCATATTTTAGGTATATAAGCCTTTGACATTGTCGATGATGGAGACTCTTCTCACATTGAAAAATTGAAGACATGAAGCAAATTTGTAGGCAGCTAAAATGTATAGCTGAGGCTTATCGTGGTATGTAACGATCATGTTGAAGAACTCCTTTACAACTGAAGATTTCTTTGGGTCTGTCAATTGTCTAAGCGTAACGAAGTTGGCCGCACGTGCAGCGTTTTTCTCTAGTTTGCACATCTTAAGGATTTACAGCTCTTTTGAAAAATGAACGTGCACGGTTAAATCTTGTTCTATCGCATGCGGCTTCGAGTATTCTTTTGCTTCAGGGCTGGCCGCATGTGCGGGAGACTTATCCTTTGTGCACGACTTACTATGCTTTATTTTTTTCTCCATGAAAACATGCTCTAGCAAGATAAAGAACAATACCTCTTTTGTTTCTAAATTTCTGACACACACTAAGTAAACATTTTGAAAAAGTTTACTAATAAAAATTAGCAATAAATATAAA
>NQLW01000022.1:102873-157409 GCA_002312845.1 Kalanchoe fedtschenkoi
AAATTTCCTTAGTTTTAATGATTGGCTTGTAAATATAACATTTTTAATAAATATTGGATAAATAATATATTAGAATCATCATTTTGGCCATTCATATTGAATAGTTTCAAAATTCCAATGCACATAAATAAATAAAAGATGACTGAGAAAATATTTACCTATCTATCTGTATGGTTCACAAATTTCTTTTTAGGCATGGGCATTTTAGATCAACGATGTTTATATACACTACTATACCACGTTTGGTTTACATCAATTATCATGTTTTGGAAGCATGATGTAAACGGTGAAATACCAAACATGGTAATATGCGATTTAAGTGTGGTAATATTTACTCACCTGTTATCACGCTTCAAGGCTTGAAGCGTGCTAGTAGGTACTCCCTCCGTCCTCTAATACATGTCGTTTACGGTTAATTTGAGTAGATTAAGGTGAAGTTAATGCTAGCGGTTGAACAAATTTAATAGGTAGGTGGTTAACATTTTTTTGAAAAAGTTCGTGCAAAAAGTAAAATTGGTAGATGATTATTGGTGAGGAATGTATTCTTTATTGATTATGATAATGAAGTGATTAATGTTTGACATTTTAAGGTAGTTGTTGATATTAAATACGCATTGAAAATTGGTAAGTGACAAGTAAAAGTGGACAAAAAAATTCGGTTAAGTGACATGTAAAAGAGGACAGAGGGAGTACTCATTTATTATCATGCTTAAAGCCTTGTAACGTGGTAACAAGTGAGTAACAATTACTACCTCTAAAACTTTGAAATGTGGTAATATGTGAATATATATTATCATGATTAATATTTTGAAGCGTGACAATAATTTTTTTTAAAAATTATTAGTTTTATTTTCTAATTTAATTTAATTATAAGCTAATGAATGGTTTAATAAACATACTTCTCAATTCATTAATTTATTAAATTAAATTAGAAAATAAAACCATTATTAATTTATGATATTAATTTAGGTTTTATATTTCCAATTACAAATTTCTTCAAGTAATTTAAAAAAATAACAATATAGTAAAATTTATAGATAAAACACATCATATATAAACATGTTTCAATATCTAATAAATACATCTTATATCACATCAAAATACAATAATATAAGCTAGCTTACAAAGCATTAGCTACAGTCATCCGATGGACATCCACCACATGTGCCGCGATCTCCTCTCTGACCAAATCCATCTCAGAAATGTCTTAAGGTGTTCAGCTACCGCTAAAGTACTACAAGCAAATATGTATTGTTAATAAGAGCAAAATCAAGCGTAATAATTATACTAGTTTAAAAAATAGTGATTGACTAAAATTGTACATGCTAAAGGCCGAATCGTGCCCTGTCTGATCGTGACGATAAAACCTTGGTAACACGGCGCATATTCCTACATATGTAGTATCCACACAACTTGGGCAACTATATATGTCGTAGGCACTATTAAAAGTTCTTATCATCAGTCTCTTCATAATTATTTGATAAAATATTACTTACTGATTAAGATTGAAAATTTTACAGTTACTACATCTCACGTGACCGTAAAAGAGTGCCCACGCCATCATTGAAGACAAGTGAATATATTACAAAAATAGCGACGTGAGTTAGTGGTTACAATCTGAAAATCACGATCAAGATAATTTTTGATGTTGGAGGAACTCACTCCTTCACAAATATTAGACAGTGGACTCATTCGAGAATAGTTGCCGTCTAATGCAACCTTTTAAGTAGACAGATATAAATATAATTGCTTACAAAATTACAAAGTCAAAATTGGGATAAACATCCATATGATTTCATATATCTCTTTTAAGGATTCCCATTTTGAAAAAGCATTAATATCTTGTACTTCTATTGTACCAAATATCATTTCAACAATCAACTTCTCCCATAATGATATCTACACTATCTTTCGTCATGAAATTTGAATAACAAATCCGAAAAAATATGAAAGTTGAATTTCTAAATTTCTTTAATAATTCCATAAAATACATTGTCATTCGCATCACTGAGACTTATACAAGTTTTTTGCATAATCCTGCGACCATCATGTTTCTCCATTTAGAAACAATACCCATTATTGATGTACCCACTCCAAATTTCAATAGACAATAACGGTCCCAGATCAAAAATTAAAACTTTTTTTCTACACTGTTCGGATTTGTATTCAATAAAATTTTTATCTAATCTCTTAACCTTGTACCAAATATTGAGTCGTGTTTTCTTTGTATCCACTCTTTTATTTTTTAAGACCATTTCATATGAAGGTAGCTATTGTTCTTCATTATGAAAACACGTGTGCTTTTCGCAGTTCGTGACAAGTTTTATAATTTGTCTGATGTGCCCACGACAAAGGTTGTTTGATTCTAAAGTAAGTGTAAGAATTCTGACTGACATGGTGTTTCTTTTGTAGTCAGTGAAATCAATAACTTCCTCCGACATAGAACTCTCAACAATACTTTTTTTTAGGCCAAAACTTATTCTGAACATAACCCTTGAGAATCTTCATGCAAGGTTCAAATGAATACATTCAATATAAGTATATACTAATCTGCATTCCCTTACTTTCCTAACTAGACGTATGATGAGATGTACAGTTATTTCAAAGAAATGAGAATTAAGGTACATTTTCATCTCATAAATGGTGATGATGACGTCCAATCGTAACTCATCATACTCCAATATAGATAAATATTTCTGGCAAATGATACCGAAGAAGAAATATAGTTTGAGATTGTGAACTGAACTTTCTTAAGCAGAATATCTCGAATATTGATTAAAAGAAACTGTTGCACTAGAACGTGACAGACATGAGACTTCAAATTTTGTAACTTGTTATTTTTCATATGCACAAGCTTCTTCATGTTTGATGAATATCCATGAGGAACCTTAATGTTGCACAAACACTTTAAAATAGCCTCACACTCATTTTTTGAAAGAGTGTAGCAAATATGCGTTTAGAACGTACAATCATCATGTGTTTGAAGAGCTAATTCTTTCTCGAACAATGTCTAATTGTGCGCTCACTCCATACCTAATTACACAAGATGTCAATATATAATACATCACCTTCTTTGAAAATCTTTTTACTTGTGGATGAAGCTGAGTGCTAAAGTGTGCCAACATTCCAAAGATGTATGAAGTACCTTCATATATGAACTAAAGTTCGAGATAAATAGTAATGAACATAAGTAATCAATCTAACAACATGATGTCACAAAGTGCACTTAGGTATAATACTAGGGCGAAAATAGGTAGGATTCACCAGAACACAGTGAAAGACCTTATTTAATCTCTTATTTACCATCATCAATTAGGTTAATGTCTTTACTAGAATGAGATAGAATAGAAACAAAATTTATAGTGACATGCTCTTACTTTATTCCTTGGAAATCTTTATCTATTAAAGTAAACCAGTTGATCTCTGATGTTCACCTTTTGCTATCTAGCAAGTCAAGAAGTTTAAAACAGAGTCCACAATGTCTCATTTCAATAAAGGTCTATGACATTGTGGCACATCTTTCAAAAATGTGAGTCCATAACAAGAATTTACAATGAGCCTCTTATCTTAAATATGTGCACTTAGCTACCTATAAATTTTTACTAAGAGCACCTACTATAACATTAGCATTTCTGGAGAAATAAAGAATAAAGAATTTATAGTCCTTGAGCAACATTAACCACCTGTATTGTTAAAAGTTAAGGTTATTCTAGTTAAAATTGTCACCCTTTGAGAAATATATGGATCACGATGGCGTTTGATTTTTCTTTAACTTTTAGTCAAATAAACATTGATGAAGAAAATTCAAAGTTAAATATTCAACATACCAACTAAATAAAATAACATTCAAAATTTACACTATTCAAAGTCAATCAAGATCCTATCCATATATATTGGAGCGGCTACTATCGAGATGATAAAGTAAATAAAAATAAATGAAGTAAATAACTGCTGACTGAAGAAAACTGATTGACTGGATGTCACCATACCAAAAAGCTTGCTTGTTGCTAGCCAAGATACCAAACGCTACTGACTAACTACTTATCTGAAAAGAGAATTTAAATATTAAGGTGATTCAAAAGACTCTGTGAGTACACAATTCGTTATGTACTTTGCAAGCTGAGGGGAGTTCTTTTATTTTATAGCTTAAATATTTATTCAATAATTAATGATTTATTCATCATATACGACTCGCTCACTGTTTGTACTTTTATTAACTACGTATGATGTGATTTATTATTTTTTACATATATGTCTTATCTCACACCAAAATGGCTTATGTCAAATGTAAATATGTATGTGTGACGCACAAATATAAACTGCGACGTAAAACGCTTTTTGGCTAGGGCTCTTTTTGGCCGTACAATTGTCAGTGCCAATCCGGATCATAAAACCTTTTTGCTAGGGCCCTTTTTGGCCATACAACTGTCACTGCCAATCCAGATCTCTCTCTCTCCCACACGCACACGCACACGTACGCACGCACACACATGAATGAATACTCAATATGATAATTTCACTTTTTCATTTAGGTATATGTCATGAATGTATTACACCTAATAAGATTGAGAACGTATTATCAATTTATTCTGTCACTTGTCTCCGATTCTCGACCTGTAATTGTTTATAAAAGTAAATTATAACTTTTAATAGATTCTTGTTAAATGTTACCAATTAATTTATACTTATGTCATCATAATATATATATATATATATATAGGGGCGGATCATGTGAAAATCTTTCCGAATGTGTAAACTGTGGACAAATTAGATTCGTTGATCACATTTCACCCGATGGATACAAATTTTTATATTTTTATTATTTAATATTTTGAAAATACTATTAATTTTTTATTAATAATATATTAGATTTGTTGCATGATTCTCTCCTTTAAATGAGGAATGCAACGATTCATTTTTTCTCACCTTTCAAATATTTTTACTCTTTCGTCTCTCTCTTTTACGGTTGTTTTTTATTTTTGCATAAACCAGATTTTTTTTCTCTTTCATGGTTGTTTTCTGTTTTTTAAAATTATATTTTTATTGGTGCATATTTCACAGATGTGTACCTATTTAAAACTCATAAACACATATGTGCACCAGGAACACAAATGTGCACTCATTTAAAACTCAGAAACACATACGTGCACCAAAAACACAAATGTGCACCCATTTAAAACCTAGAAACACAGATGTGCACCAAGAACACAGATGAGCATTCACTTAAAACCCAGAAATATATATGTGCATCAGAAAAACATATGTGCACCCATTTAAAATCCAAAAACACAGATATGCACCAACGACGAAATACACAAAATCTTGAAAGGTCATGCCAGTGACACAAGCAGGCTTGACCTCATATTCATTTCCTTATCTAATGAATTGGAAACACACCCATTAGCACAAACCGTCACCGACATCAATTTGAATCTTAGATGCCAAAAATCATCCGCTCCTAGCCCGAGCCTCATCTGCATAATCTTTCTGCAGGTTTGCTATAAATTAAAATTGAGATTAAAATCAGCATGGTTGATCGAGTGGAATGGCTCCGATTAACATCCGCTCCGATTTCTATATTCACCAACTGTGTTTCTATATTCACCAGTTGTGCTTCAATATTCATCAGTTTTATATATTCATCAGTTCTGTTTCTATATTCACCAGTCGTGCTTCTATATTCACCAGTTTTGTATATTCATCAGTTGTGCTTCTATATTCACCAATTTTGTATATTCATCAGTTGTGCTTCTATATTCACCAGATGTGCTTCTATATTCACCAATTGTTATTTTCTGCAATTATTGATGTATAAATCATCGTATGGATATAGTAAATCATCTAATGAATATAGAAGCACAACTGATGAATATACAAAACTGGTGAATATATAGAAGTACAACTAGTGAATATAGAAGCACAACTGGTGATGCTTCTATATTCACCAGTTGTGTTCGGTGTGTTTTACATGTACCATGTAAAACGACATTGTTTTGAACAAATTCAAAATGACGTCGTCTCCGGAAGCAGGTGCTCCCAGAGCACGGAAGAGTCATTGTTAATGATGTAAAGGATATTAGGTGTGTTGGTTTTGGTAGGCTGGATGATCAAGCATCACCCCACGAATACTCAACTTTGGATGGTTCGATAAGGACTTATTTTGTTCTGCATGGTCGGTTGCGCAGATATTTTAGCAGCAATATGAACAATTAGGGGTCTGAAGAGCCCAAAGCGAATGGGATTGTTGCCAATTTCAATGGAGCCAAAAAGGAAGTGCGTATTCTCTCATTCATTATAAGGTTGATTATTCTCCCTACATTCTGATATACATATTGAACAAATTTATTAGAATGATATTTAATGTATTTTTTTACGGTTCATACAAAATGCATAAGATAGTGGTTTATATTGATGCAAAATGATTTTTGTTATAAATTAGTAAAATGAAATAACTAATGTTTGTCTTTTAAAAGTCGGTGTAATTATCAAATATGCATTAAAATTATTAAATGATAAATAATTTTGGTTAAATGAAAGTAAAAAAAGACTGAGGATGTAAATCATAACTGTTGTCCCAATCTGTTTCCAAGGAATAGAGGTCCTAAACAGTATCTGCACTTGGGAGGTTTGTGTTTCTCAGGCATCAACTTCTTCACCATACACATTTTTTTTTGGTAATCAGATTTTGCAAAGAATGTACAACAAGGAGTCCTGTAACAAGCTCAGACAATTGATGATACACCAAATGAGCAAGAGGATGCACAATGTTACCCTTTCACATAGAGCCTATTTACAAACATATGGTGATAAAAAATAAATAGTAGTCTTCTCTACAACACAAGTTGCCGTCTGGGCTTGTCTTTGTAGGATAGGTTGAGGTTTGGTTAATTCACCCAACTACTATCCCTCGACATCAGACCGCATCGGAAAGTCGAGGCCTTTTAGGGCTGGAATGCTGTCAAAATCCTCCTTCGATATCAATGGAAAAAACCAGAGTGCCTTCTTTGTGCCGAATACCTAGACAATGGAAAGACTTGTAAGAGAGCATTCATTGTGAAATATCTATGAAAGCTTTCTACACATGCCCACACTCCACTGCGTTGTTCTGAGACAATTCTGCATCATCATATAGACTTATACATAACTCATACGAAGTAACCTTTGAGTAACTAGTAGGGAAGAGGAGCGCGACTTATGGCATTCATCTTCAGTGGTCACCATTACAAATGACAACAGATAATGACGTTCTATTAGGCAACCACTTATATCCAAAAACCACTTAAAATTCTGGGTATGAGTTGGATTGACTTATAATCTGCCAAATATTCTGAGAAGTTTAAAGTTCAATCCTTTATCAATAGACAACCATTTTAATTAATGTTTTATTATGTCTATTGAACATATATATTTTTTTAAAGAAAATCAATCTTCAAATTTCAACCTAAATGAATGTTTTAATATTAGAGAAATATGTTACTATTAAGAGAGGTTGAAGATCAAAAACAAAATTAATCATATGTAAACATTAAAATAAGTTCACGATTGGGCCCAAAGATCAAATACTTGGCAAAAATGACCAAATGCATTTACCACAACTCAGTATTGTCAAACATAAAAATTCATAATCGAGCTAGATTTAAATTTTAGGTTATCATTGAGCAACCCAACCTTTGGTAGACTGATATTGGCCTCTTGCTAGAGCATGATGATTAGTCTTGCATAAAGTTTATTGTCTAAATGAATAGAAAATTATGCAGCACATCCCTAGCCACTATCTGACCTGTTCAAAGTTTCTCTTACGCCCCAAGTCATACTTCCACCTGACTCCTTTTTTTCTCTCATGGACCTAATCAACACAGCTTGAAGCTTGGGATTATATGAAAGTAGAACCGACCAAGCAAATTACTCTAATGAGACTGTTGACTACCGTGCCATGCTTCAACCAGCCCAGCAAGATATATCATAAAACAATGATCAATATTGAACATTTTGATTTCTCACCTCCACTGATGTGGTATTACTCAAAAGAAGAGATGTGTTCATGATTATAAAGCCAAGAAGGCTCAACGCGAATGCTAAGTTAAGAACTGCATGAAGTTACAAAATCGGCGTGAAAGGCGAGAAAACTAAAATGAGAACTAGCGTTAAGCACCATGCCGAACAAAGAAGTTAGAAAGTAAATAAAACAATTACCAAACGCAAGAAAAGTTGCAGCGAGATTCCCAGGTGAAACCGAGCCATTCTTAGCTTCGCTGAAGAAATTAATAAACTTCGGCAGCAGAACTATACAGTCCAAAGTAGTCTCCAGGAATGTGTAGAACTAAAACAGAAAGAATTTTTTTCAGATATACTACAGTGAGACTCAGGGTCCATCAAAATTCATGTAGCCTGTAAAAATTAGGAATCACTGAATACAATCAGATGCAATATGGCTTAACCCAGCCCCAGCCAGAAGTCGTTATTGAACAAGTGCTACTACTCACACTGACTGGATGTGTTCCAGCCTCTACAGGTACCAAAATGCCCAATATGAAAAGGAAATACGTTGCACATACCAAAAACAGAAGAAAGAATTTGTAGTTGTGTGCTCCCACACAATTCACTACCCATATGCAGTGGTGATCCATCTTAAGCACACATCTTTGGCCTGCAAAATGCTGAAATGAGAAATCCAATTCTGAATTCAATGTGCTGAAAAAAAAGCTATCAAAAGGGACAACAAGATACGCCATCATAAGTAAGAAGGTACACATTCATTAATTGAATAAATGAAGAAGCACTGTATATTCATCCACGCGTTTAAGAGTCAGACACCATTATTTTGCTCATGTTCAGTGAGACTTGTGAATCAATCTATGATATGCACAATAAATCTTGAAAACCTCCCCAGATACTGTTAGCCAATACTAGAAATAACTTTCGTCCTAACCATATTTATCAAGGCATTACGGCGAGTCGTGTCGGCAGAGTACCGCCAAGAAGACTAGTCGATGTGGCGAAAGACTAGTTGTCCTAAGTCGTTTTATAGAAATGTCTATCTATTTCATAGATAGTTAATTTCGAAAATTTAGGGTTACAATTTAGCATTTTAGTTGTTTAAGACCAACTTATACAATGTCTTAAAACTTCCAACTAATCTTCTTCTCAGTCAAACCCTATGCATAGCCCAACTGAGTCCACCGACCACCAGTGATTGTATACCGCTGAGGTCTCCTCTTCGCTTGCCTGCGAAGTTTACATTTAAAAGGAAGCAAATTAAGCGTTGGGTTCGTAGTAGTAGCCGAATTGGTCAACATGGAAGATAAGCGCCGTCGTCGGTCACCAAACTGAAATTCTCCTTCGTGTCGGACGACTAGCAATTGAAAACCGTTGGGACGTCCAGTCAACGAATTGGCGACGACTTAATAACCCAGCTTCTAACATAGTTATAAAATCTATAGCTCAGATAACTAAATTCTAAAGAGAAAAGTATACCCACAACAATAAATACTAAGTCATAGTGAAGCACCATCAAATTTTGAGCATTTCAGGAGATGGTAGAATGGACTCACAAATCGAGCAGTGATGGCAACGTGGTGGCTTTCCATTTTGGCAGCGACTACAATAACCAACAGTAGGCGGCCTTTCAAATATTTCTCCTGATGGCCAAATAGAATCTGAAGTACCAGGAGCTACATAATCATTTGCCAACGAACTGCCAGCACCACCCTCCAAGTTCTCTTCCAAGGGCTTCCAATTTTCTGGAACAGAACCAGGATCCTCAAAGACAACCCTAAAGTAGCTCCACATCAGTAATACTAGCTGCACAGCAAACTTACAGCTTATATTATGCTACTCAAATTGTCCCCACATATAAACCAGAAAAGTAGATTCCTTTAAATGACAGGTAAGACACTCACATTAAAATTAGTGACTCTAATAAAAGACTGATAACTTCATCATTCTTGCAACACTGCAGAATGAATTTTTACATGTTATGAATTGAACAAATCAAATTCCTACTTGGGGCTGAAAGAGCCTACTATAGTCTATACAACTGCCTAATTCTCTTAATTTAGGCATAAAATGAACTTAAGTCAGCTACATACTACCCAGTTGACTAAACACCATGAAACCTATCACACTTGCCACACAAACCCTTGCCTAGTAAAAAAGGAATGTGCTTGATAATTTAAAACTACCTACCAAAATGTGAAAGACCAGAACGATTGACAGGGAAAGGGCGGAGTCGGATCCCCCAAGGAGAAGCCTTGGCCCCCATGTGATCACCACAACGGCATAATAGGACATTGCTACAATCGCAGCCACCAAAAGGATCATAAAATACCCCAAAACTCTCAGTCCAGAACAAAACTTGAACAAATTGCAACCCATTGCTGGAATTCCAAGTCGCTGACGTAAGCTGTAACTTAAGATTATTGCGCCTGATCTTCTGGCTCGCGACGGAAACAACCGTTTCCAGATATCCCGAGCCAGGATGCCCGGACGCAAATTGAGGTTTAGGGTTTCCTAAATTGCTGCTGCTGATTCAGAAATGGGAATTGTACAGCAACGGGCCGGTAATCTTAATCGAATCAAATTATGTGGTTAGATAATTCAATTCATTCGATTAAAGATTAGACATATAATGGATGGAAATTAACCAAATAAATTGAATAAAATAAATATATCTTATAAAATTAATATATTTAGATATAAAAAAATTATTTTTATTTAATAAAATTAGTTATCGGTTAATTCGGTTATCAAATTAACCGAACCCATCTTCTATTAACCGAAGTAAACTAATTAAATATTTTTAGTTTTTGACCGATTTAATCGAATCGAATTAATTCAGTTAAACTATAACAATGAAATGACAAATTGATTTGGTTTGGTTCAGTCGGTTCCAGTTAGCTAAAATTGGTAATAAGCTGTAGTAGTATTTTGTTAAATGATGTAGAGTTGATTTTAAGATTAAAAAAAGAAAAAGAGAACGCATGAAAATATGAAAAATGAATGTAACATAAAAAAAATCAAATAATTTGCTAAGAGTGGTTATTAATTTGAAAATCAATATTCAAATTACAAGTGCTTTAATAAATAATTAATATTACTAATTAAATAAAACCACCTTGTTTTGGTGAAAACAATTATATATATTTTATAATAATCATGATTTTCGCTTGTCGTAAACTAATATAGCATTAACGGATATAACTCCTATGAAAAAAATATTAGAATGGATTTTGAACTAGTATCAAGTTCGAACAATCAAATTTACAAAAATTATGTAAGAATGTTTTTGATTAGTATTTCATGTATGTTTTGAATTTGCTAGTATCTCGGAGTTGGTTAAATATTGTATCATTTAAATGAATAAAATGAAATTGTTTAATTTAATATAAAATGATGCATTTTTAGTGCATAAATCTAATTCTTATGATAATATTTATTTAAAAGTTAATTGAATTGCAATTTTTTTCTACAAATTAGTAATTGTTTTTCTTTTTTGACAAAGTGGTTCGGTTCGTAAAATGAGAAATGGTGATTGTCTGGCGCATCTTTTAGTATATTTTCCAAGAACATAAATAAAACTAGTTATTAATGAAGAGAGTTTAAGGGGTTTGAAGAATTAAAATCCATTTTTTCTCCATATTTGGAGGTGAAGGATAAATGAGTAAAAAATATTTAACCTCATTTTATCTTCCAATCAATTCTGTCGTCAAATTCTTCATAAAGTCATGATTAATTAGTTTTTTTTTTAACTTTTTAATCTTCTTT
The DNA here is from genome assembly GCA_002312845.1 of Kalanchoe fedtschenkoi. Taxonomy (NCBI): domain Eukaryota; kingdom Viridiplantae; phylum Streptophyta; class Magnoliopsida; order Saxifragales; family Crassulaceae; genus Kalanchoe; species Kalanchoe fedtschenkoi. Next base: position 114,637 of record NQLW01000022.1, read on the forward strand.
CTTCACTTCTCATTTCAAATAATTTCTCTCTATTTCAAACAATTGACTTGTCTCTAATCTTTATCCCTACAATACAATATGTAGGGCTGCAAACGAGCCGATACACTCTTAAAAATTCACGAACAAACTCGGTCAAAGCTCGTTTATTAACAAATGAGACGAGTTCGAACCCAATGATTCAACTCGTTTAATAAACGAGCCGAATATAAGTGAGAAGATACTCGGCTCGTGAACATCGAGCTAGTTTAATTTTCATGAGCAACACTTAAATAATTCTCATTTGAATTCAGAAGCGAATCGTGAGAAATTTCTCAAACATATTCAAGCTTACAAACTATGATTAAAAATATGTTCACTTGTGTTGTTGAGCCCATATATACATACTTAGGAACTTACATAGACATTCATTTTTAGAGATATGAGACAATAGAGGGAAAGGCCAAAGTTGGAGTTGGAGTTGGAGTTCTGTTCAATCGCCCCACATCGCCCAAACAATGTACCATTTGTACAAGCTTTATATATATTGAACTAGTGAGCCTAATTGACTTGTGACATGCATGTGCTTACTTATGAAGCATAGTATGAATATTTTTCTATTTCTTATTAAACAATAATTAGGCTTCAAAGTCTAGCTATTAGTTGAACGAAATTAAGTTTATAAGAGCTCTAGCTTGTTGGACGAGCTGAAGACTTGTTAAAAGAGCTCATTTCAAACAGAGCTTGAGTTTGCAAAAGTTTAAACGAGCCGATCTTGAACAGAAAATTTTTGAGCTCGACAAGTTCGAGCTAGTCTAAAACGCCAATGAGTCGAACTCGAGCATCCTACTACTCGGCTCGACTCGGCTTGTTTACAGTTCTGATAACATGTACTTAGTTTGGATTATTATTAGGGACAAAACCGAAAAGGGGCCCTGAACTACCACCACTTACCCAATTGCGGTCAGAACTACCATGATTTTTAAAAAATGTGCAATGAAAAAAAAATTGGACTAATTTTCTAAATTAAAATTTACCATTACATTTGTAACATAATATTATTATAAGACATAGATTTGTGTGCGAAAATTACGTCATTTGGTTATCAAAATAAATTATATCATTTTGCGCACATAAAGAAAACGACGTCTTTTGATAACCAAATGATGTAATTTTCGTACAAAAATCTAAGTCATATAATAATATTAGGTTAGGAATATAATGGTAAATTTTAATTTAGAAAATCTCTCCAATTTTTTTTTCATTGCACACTTTTTGGAAATCATGGTAGTTCTGACCGCAATTGGGTAAACGGTGATAGTTCAGGGCTCCTTTTGGGTTTTTCCCCTTATTATTATTATGGAAGTTGATTTTTCATAGTTAAATAAATCACAGTCAATTAAATATCAAGTAAGTTTAAATTTCAATTGTTACACTCAAAATCAAACTTTCATATGTACAATAAAGGGAAAAATTTCAAAAGGGGTCCTGAACTATCAGCACTTATCCAATTGCGGTCTGAAGTACCACGATTTTCAAAAAAAGTGCGATGAAAAAAAATCGGACTGATTTTGATTGATGCTTAAGATCAATTTGTTTGATTTCTTAAATATAATTGATCTTATTAACTTTGTTCAGATGATTGAGTATGAAAAGACGTCGTTTTATTTATGTGCAGAAAATGATATTATTTATTTTGATAACCAAACGACGTCATTTTCGCACACGAATCCAAATTTTGTGATAATATTAGTTTATGAATGTAATGGTAAATTTTATATTAAGTTTTTTTTTCATTGGACTTTTTTTAGAAATCGTGATAATTCAGAACGCAATTGGGTAAGTGATGGTAGTTCAGAACCCCTTTTGAGTTTTTTTCCTTACAATAAAATTAGATATCATTAAAAAATCAACTATTTTTCACACGATCAACAATTTGAAAATGACAATTGAAAACAAAACTATATGATTTAGGGTTAGCCATAAATTATTTTATTATTATTATTATTACTTAATGTTTTGTATGTTGCTGTAGAAGTAAAATGACTAAAATGTTTAGGATTTCAAATTTATGGTGGTTGATATCAAAGGTCATATAGGTCATTATAAATATAATAAATTAAATAATTTGATTATTTCCTATTAACTAATTTATCCATGTTTGTTATTATGTACTTTATATTTTTAGAATTACTTTTGAACATATTAAATACTTAAATTACACTCGCTCATTGCAAGCTCAATAATGTGCCTCTTACATAGTTGGGCTCACCTACTTATTATTAATTGATTTTGAGTATGAAACAAACTATATTAACATTGTATCAAAATGGATTTTTGCCGCATCCTCAGAATATACTCGTGACGGTTAAGTAGTTCCACACAAGGTCATACTTACAGAGGTTAACTAAGCCCCTCACAAGTGAAGGAGTGTGTTGAGTCATATAAGTGAGCAAGTCCCAAATCACACATTACAAGCTCTAAACTCTTCATATCCTTAAAATATGTCCGTGACAGATAACTCAATCCCCTCAATATCCTACTTGTCGAAGTTAACGAAGACCCTCACAAGTAAGGGGGTATTACCATATTAAGGATTTAAGTCCCACATCACCGGTAATTTTCTCTATTTTTCTATTTTTTTCCTCTTATTGCTAATCTTACCGATAGGTTAGCTGAAAATTTTTTTATTCGATAGCCAAACCTTAAATCAAACCGCTAAATGTGTTAATCGATAAACTAACCAAAATCTTAATCGGTAAATTTTTTATGATAAAAGTTTTGTTTATAAGGGTAACTCTTAAGATGACGCTTGTGGAGACAAAACAATGTTATATAGTGTAACTTTGCACGACGTTCCATTTGTATAAGCGCCGTTTAAGTGAAATTTTGCAAACATTGCAGGCCATTAATATGTATAAGTATCGTATAAAGTGATAATAAATGTTCAAGCAAATTGACACAAAACTTTTTTGGAAGACGAATTTGAATGATATTGAATAACTTATACCGCGCACAAAACTTGTATCCTTTATTATTTCTTCCCATACATACAACCCTATTTTGTATTGTCAAATCACCCAAAAAACTAAATCATGGAAACTTTAGTTCATTTCAAGGTACTATTTTATGGATTTCAAATCACTAAGGATGGAGTTGGAAGTGATGTAATTGAGATTGAGGTTCATTGCTAGGGAAAGGGTTGAGATTGAGATTGAGGGAACACAAGATCATCGGTAGATTTAGAGATTTTACTGTTGTCATCGACGTCGTAACTGTCTAGTAAATATAGTAGGATACAAATCACCCTTGCAACCCAAATCAGAATTATACTAGAAAAAATGAAAATAGATGGAGAAAGTTTGAGGTGGAGATGAATGGAGGGTTTGGGTTAGGGGTGTTCACTATACGGTTAAAACCGTTAACCGAAGTCGGTTAACCGAATTCGGTTAACCGAAAAATTCGGTTCGGTTAACGGTTAATGTTATTTGAATTTTCGGTTAATCGGTTAACCGATTAACCGAATCAATTTATGTCGTTTCTTTTGTTGTCCACTGCGTTTTGATCTTCTCGGCTTCTCCCTTCCATTTTATTTTTTCCATCGATTTCAATTTAGGTCAAGGCGTCAACCGTCAAGCATTCAGACGGAAGCCGACGCCCGACAAAGACGAGGACAAGCCCTCTCCGCCGTCGTCTCAGCCCTGCCGTCGTCGCCTCGTCGGTCGTTGCCTCGTCGGTCGTTGCCCAATCAACTTGTCTCTTGTTGTCCCGAGACTCCCGATGCTTTGTTGAGCAGTCGCCCGTCGCCCCGATCGATTCGTCGCCCCATCTAGGTGTCGCATCATCTAATTCCTCCGTCTCTCGCCTCATAAGTCTCAAGCTCTTGTTTTGCCCATCTGGTCATCGGCCCACCTCGCTCGTTGCCCTCGTCCGTGGTAATTGATTCTACTCCCTAGGGCTTAGTTGTTGTTGTTTTATTGACATTGATAATTGATTGTTGTGCTGCTATGTTCCATCGCCTGTGCTGAATTTTTGGTAATTTGACTGTGGATATGGCTGAACTGCTGAAATTTTTGATACCATTAGAATTTGGTTTTGTTACCATTGATCATTTTAGTTTGTTACCATTGGGCGAGTGGCTGTGGCTGGGCTTTAGGGTATTTAATTTATGGTTTAGAATTCAGATTTTAAGGTTGTGGCTATGGGCAGGTTGTGGCTGTCAATTAAATTTTTCCACCGTTGATAATTTTAATTTGTTACCATTTGGCGAGTGGTTGTGGCTGGACTTTAGGCCATTTGATTTATAGTTTATAATTCAGATTTTTAGGTAATGGCGTGGTTGTGGCCTTGGGCAGGTTGTAGCTGGTCATTTGATACCATTGAACACTAATTACATGCTATGTTTTTGTATGTGCCCTTCCTTTCCGCAATCAATTACAGATGTCAGAATCAGTGAACATGTCAGAATCAGCTCGGGGTAGTGCATCCATATCCACACACGGGGATGAAGTTGGGAGGGAAAATGTTGAAGATGAGCAGCAAAATATGCCTAGGAAGAAGAAGAAACTGATTTCAAATGTTTGGGATTCTTTTCAACAAATTAAGTGGAAGGCAAGATTAAAGCAGTGTGTAATTTTTGCAAGGAGTTGTGTGGAAACTCAAAGGCTAATGGCACAAGTTCGTTTAGGTATCATGCTCGCAGCTGTCAGAAAAATCCTTTGAATCTTTCAAAGGATGCACAAAAAACAGTGTTGGAATTTCATTCTACTGATTTATTGGGTGAAGGTGAAAGAAAGATGAGTGTGTTAAGGACTTGGAGGTTTGATCAAGAAGCTACCCGGAAAGCTTTGGCTCGCATGGTTATTATAGATGAGCTACCATTCAGATTCGTAGAGGGTGAAGGGTTCAAGTTGTTTGTGCAAGTGGCATGCCCAACCTTCTCTATTCCATCTCGGATTACTGTTGCTCGTGATTGTTATCAGATATATTTGGATGATGCAGTGAAGATGAGAAAGTTTTTAAAAGATACAAGTCAGCGGGTTTGTCTTACAACTGACACATGGACCTCAAATCAGAATATTAATTATCTTTGTTTGACTGTTCATTTCATTGACAAGCATTGGAGATTACACAAGAGACTTCTCAATTTTGTTCCAATCAATAGTCATAAGGGCGAAGAAATTGGAAGAGTAATAGAAAAGTGTTTGATTTATTGGGGGATTGAGAATGTGTTCACTATCACAGTCGACAATGCTGGTTCTAATAACACAGCAGTGGCATACTTGAAAGAGAGGATTATGAGATGGAAAGGGTGCATTTTGGATGGAAAGTACTTACATATGAGATGTATTGCCCATATCATCAACTTAGTGGTTAATGACGGGATCAACACAGTAAAAGATTCGATCTCACGAGTGAGAAAAGCAGTTAGGTATGTGAAACAATCTCCATCTCGTCTACAAAAGTTCAAAGAGTGTGTTGCTATTGAAAAGATTGAGAGTAAAAGTTTGTTATGCTTGGATGTATGTACGAGGTGGAATTCTACATACATGATGTTGGATGCAGCTCAGAAGTTTCAGAGGGCATTTGAGAGGTACCATGACATTGATCCATTTTTTGCCTTCGATTTAACTCAAGAGGAAAGTTTGATGGGTAATCGGGATGATGCGATTGGACTTCCTAATCATTTTGATTGGGAAAATGTTCGAAGATTGTCACGTTTTTTAAATAATTTCTACAATCTCACGATTCGGATTTCAGGATCAAAATATGTTACTTCTAACATGTTTTTCACAGAGATTAGTGAAGTTGTTTGTAAGATTAAGAATTGGCAACAAGGCACAGATCATGGGTTGGTGGAAATGGCTAACAAAATGAAGGCGAAGTATGACAAGTACTGGGGAGACATCACAAAAATGAATATGATCATATATATTGGTGTGGTACTTGATCCCCGATTTAAGCTTGATTATGTCAAATTCACTCTTTTAGAAGTTTATGGAGATGAAGATATTGAAGATGGCATTGTTGATAAATGTGGGAGGAACATGGGAGAAAGGGTGAAGAAAGCTTTGTATGAAATGTTTGGGGCATATGTCAAGTTGAGTAATCCATGTGTTGAGACAAGAGAGTATTCTAGTGTTCATATGCTAGATGAAGATGAGGATGATGATGGTGAATCGAGCTTGGTCTCACGGTTCTTTAAGCACAGATCACTTGCTGAAAATGAAGATAACAAGACCGAATTAGACAAGTATCTTGATGAGAGCATTGAAAAAAGTGGTGGTTTTGATATTCTTGGTTGGTGGAAGCTTAACTCACATAGATATCCTGTGCTTTCTGAAATGGCTCGTGATGTATTGGCTGTCCCCATTTCTACCGTCGCTTCAGAGTCTTCTTTCAGTACCAGTGGTCGCATTCTTGATGCGTTCCGTAGTTCCTTGACTCCTCGTATAGTAGAGTCTTTGCTTTGTGCGCAAGACTGGATACGAGCAGCATTATCTGAACCCCATGCAATTCAAGTGGAAGAAGACCTCGCTGAAGTTGAAAAACTTGATGAGGGTAATGTCTGTATACTCTTATTCATATTTTTTGATTCAATCTTTGAATTTGAATATGGATTGATTACACACTAAATTTGTATTTTCATTTTCAGATTTGCAAAACATTTCTTTTGATAGAGAACATATGACTATTTCATAATCTCTTGGATTCATAAATGGTGTGCCGACGAAGGGAAACAAAGGTAAGTCATTTTAAATGTCTGGTGATGAATTTTGATTCTTTTCACGTCAGCTAGGTAGATACTCTTCATAATAGTTTGCCAGAGGGATTTTCTTCCTTGTTAGATATATCATATTCTGCACATGGGTACTTTTTTCATCTTCTTTTGACTATACTTCGTTTTTAATTTTCTTTGCATATGATTATCTATACTTTATTTGGTTGGAACATTATTTAGTTTGGACTGCTTGTCTAATGAAAGTATATGCTTGTTCTTGTATGCTACTTAACATCTTGTTGACTTGTTGTGTTGCTCACAAGTTATTTTTTGGAATCCTACGTTAAGAAGTCATATTTGCTGAGTATGCCCTGTTGATTCCTCAAGATGATTCCATGAGCAGTGACAGACGGACATACATTATTTTCAACATCAATACTAGTTGTTTAAGCTGTTTTAATATCTGAATCATCATGATTGTAAACTTATTTGAGATGTAAAAATTATCAGCAACAGCAGGGTATTTTTTTTTTCTTTGAATTGAAAATTCGGTCAAAAATTCGGTTAAATTAACCATTTAACCGAAATTCGGTTAAAATCACGGTTAATTTAACCGAATTAACCGATTTTTCGGTTAATCGGTTAAATTAACCGAAACCGAAAATTCGGTTCGGTTAACGGTTAAAGAATTTTCTGGTCGGTTAACCGGTTCGGTTAACCGAATAGTAAATTTGGTCGGTTATTAACCGAATTTACACCCCTAGTTTGGGGGACGGTGGAGACGGAGAGTAGGTGGGTGAGGTGGTGGCACGACAGAGCTTCAATCAGAATCATATTGAAGCAGGACAGTAGAATCAGATTGGAGCATCGTAGCGGCGTTTGACGGGAGGAGACGAGGATTCGTGGAAGAATATGAGATGAATGTTTGACTTTTTTATTTCTTGTAACGGTATTAGTATACTCTCTGTCATAAATTACTATTCATGAGCACGTAGATTAAGGTAATTGTTTATAATATTTTTCTTTTTCAATTACTGTCTTATTAAATTCTCATATCTCCACCTAATTGTATATCCTTTCTTTTCAAAAGCCCATCTGTCGGTGAACGAATTGTGCTGACGATTTCGTCTCCTTACTGTACTTGTTGATTTGTCTGTGGATAGTAAATCCTGCAGTAAAACCTTATATTCCCGATCTTCCAGTACTTCATCCGATCAACCAATGTTGTTCGTGATTGAACTGATTGCGCGCTGCTGTTGTGGCGTCACTGACTGGAACTTGTAGACTGGGCTCTGACAAAGCAGATGTGACACTCCAACTGGGCAAGTTTCTGTGTCACCGCGTGAAATTGATAATGCGTTGAGGAGGATATCAACAATGAAGATGGAAATAAATGAAAGAGATAGAGGATTGACATGATTACATGCAAGGTGGAGAGGGATCTTATTGAAGTCTGTCCATTTGCTTTTGATTTTGACCGACGAGGGTTGTTTTTGTCAAGCGACATCCGCCGCGTTACGTTTGTTACAGAAAGAAGCAATCAACGCTGGATCCAGTCGAGTCTGAGTTGAATGATAAAAAATTTTTTTTTCTCGATCTGCTATGAAGGCTCAACAAAGTTAAAGGAAGATGGATCTAGCTTCCTGGACATTTTTATTTTTGATTGGGGTGTTTGGTGAAGGATTACGACCTTCATCAGCTTCAATGGAGTTACGCCGGAGAAGGCTACATTTTCCGGGGAGATTTCAGTATCTTCAACAGCTTTCGGCGAACTGATTTAGATTGGTTTGGTAGTTTAAGTAAAAGTGCTTTAAAATCATGTAAAAGATAAAAATCATAAATGTTAATTAATTAACATTTGATTTTTAAGATAGATGTGAGAATTTAATGTGGATTGGAATTGTTAAGTAACAAATAAAAGTTGATAATAATTTTGGTTAAATGACAAGTAAAAGAGGATAGAGAGAATAGATGTGAACGATGTTGGTTTGGATTAGCAGTGTCAGAGTTTCCATTAAAAAAATATACAATTTGCACTTAAAAAAATGTGATAGCTTAAATTGCAATTAGATATGAAGTGATAATTTGTGTGTTTTTTTTCTCTAGAAAAAATATATAAAAGAAAAATGGAAGCAAAAAGTGAGGCTATCCTGATTCTTTCTTTTCGATTTCCTTATCTACTGGTACGTTCTGTTTCGTTCACCGCAACCAAAACTACCTAATAAGAAGAGCAGAGCATGGCAGAGAGTATGGCCTCCACACTCACTCTCCCCTGCATCCCTCCGCGCCGCCATTCTTCCCGTGACATCAGAGCTTCGAGCTTTCCCCAAGAGAAGACTACTCACCAGAAGCCTATCACCCAACTCTCCCCTCTGGGACTCAAATCCGTGACTCTCCCACTCACCACCCTCGCTTTCCCACTCCTCCTCGACGCCAAGGCATTTCTACTCCCCTCATTTTCAGTTTGTCCAACTTTTTCCTCATAATAATAATCTGCGACTTTGCAGGATGCCCTAGCTGTTGGTGGTGAGTTTGGGATCCTGGAGGGAAGGACGTTTGCGCTGGTGCATCCTGTGGTCATGAGTGGGTTGTTCGCGTACACGTTGTGGGCCGCCTACTTGGGGTGGCAGTGGAGGCGGGTTCGGACGATTCAGGATGAGATTAATGAGTTGAAGAAGCAGGTGAAGCCTGTAGCTGTCGCGCCAGATGGGTCTGCTCCTATTCAACCGGACCCACCCTCTCCTATCGAAGCTCAGATTCAACAGCTTTCCCAGGTCAATATTTGTTCCCAATACTTTCTTGATCATCTCCATCACGGTGTCACTTTAATATTTTCAATTAGAATTTACAGCAGAAAATTGTGATACAATAATATTTTGAATTAGAATTTCTCTCGCATAAATTAGAGCAGTTTTTGTACTGGCATTCAGACTAGGAAGGAGCTGGTGAAAGGTGGCTACAGGGATAGGCATTTCAATGCGGGTTCGATACTGTTAGGTTTCGGAGTTTTCGAGTCCGTCGGTGGAGGTATCAACACATGGTTTAGGACAGGGAAGTTGTTTCCAGGGCCTCATTTATTCGCTGGGGCAGGTACTCATGTTTCATGAATACAAACAATACTTAAGACCTCGTGCTGTGATGTTTATAGTTTCGTCGTTGTCTCTTCAGGAATCACGGTATTGTGGGCTGCTGCTGCAGCTCTTGTTCCGGCTATGCAGAAAGGGAATGAGACGGCCAGAAACCTTCACATATTGCTGAATGCTCTGAATGTTATTCTCTTTATTTGGCAGATACCCACGGGGATCGAAATAGTCTTCAAAGTGTTTGAGTTCACCAATTGGCCCTGACCAAACACCTCTCATCTCTTCCAGGCTTTATTGAAGAATTGGGTTCTCTTCTCATATATATTACATATGCTTGCATACTGCGAAGATTCATTTATACACCCTCTCCATCCTTGGAGTGCGCGCTATGAATATTTGTAGCTACCCTGACCTTCATAACGCAACTTGCTATATACTCTCTTTGTCCGGAAATAGAAAAAGCGCATGAATTAAGATAACGATTAATAACCATTTACTATAAATGCCGAGATAATTATGACTCTCCGTTTACCGAGATTGAGTATTTTTGTTATTAATTACTTTCCTTCTTCATCTAGACAGATCTAGAAAGTTTGATTTTATGATTGAATGTGATAGAAGATCTAGTGTTTCCGTTCTATTGTGGGAGGCAATGCTCGAAGAGAAACATCGCCTATGATTTCTCGTTTTTTTTACGGCTGTCATGGGAGTTGGACTGGCACAATCAAGTGATTCAAGAGCTTTAGATTAATCATTCTAAACGGTGGAGGCAAGGATTTGTTCATGCATTAATCGTTGATCAAGTCCGACAGGTCCAATAGTCTGGTTGAGGGCGAGAAGCGTGAATTTGCTGTCGAGAGAGGGAGTGATAAGAGGACCAAGGATATGGATGTGATTTGATCGGATGGTGTGTCGGTGAAGGGTGAGAAGTCTGGTGATGGTGGGTACATGCATACAACAGTGGTGGTGGTGGGAGAAGGAGATATAATGGTCGAAGGTTTGAAGAAGGTGGATACGGTGGTACGTGTTAAGCAGGAGTATTCTTTAAATCAATAAAGTTTATGAAATTATGTTTGATTTTAAGGTAGTTGTGTAAATTAATTGCTTATCGGGATTGTTGAGTGACAAGTAAAAATAGACAAATATTTTGGTTAAGTGACAAATAAAAGAGGACAGAGAGAGTAATAAATATGAATGACAAGTTCACCTTCAATGTCACGGTAACTACTGGTTATCCCTGCATATGTATGATGAGTCAGGAAGGAAATGAGAAGCTACAAGTAATGCTTACGGGGCGATGCAACAGGTAAACTCTAATTTTTTTCCATGTTTTTGACAATATTCATATTCAAGCTAACAAGTAAAAGGAATATATGAAATGTAGCTGCTAATCATGTCAAATAAATATAAAGGAGGTCTTTTTGTCAGCACAAAGTCACTAACGAGTGTTAGAAAAACACGATTTCTAGAGCTACTTAGATTGTGTTGTAACATCTTTGATACATTTCATTAGCATGGATACTGAGACATAAGATTGAGATGTAACACTTCTTTTGTAAATTTCATTAACATGGATACTGAGAAGTGGATGGTCGCGAGGTGGGTTCTGAGCGGTTAGTGTATGACCATACCCTATCCATCTCGAGACGTATCAAAACCATGTCCGCACCATAACCAGTCGGGCATGAGAAAATCAAAATCATTCCCATCCCCATCCGATTTCAGTTTAACCATGGTTAACCATTTAACCAACAGTTTGTCTCACATATGAAAAATGAAAAGCGTTGCCAGCGACCACAGATGATGAGAAGAGCCTTAGCTTGCTTAGTTTTTTTTTATAACAAGCTTTGGAAATACCTAAATAAGTTTTATATCTCTGAAAAGACAATGATACTAATTAATATCCTAGTACAACGTGTTATTAATAATTTGCTCGTCCTGATTAGCAAACGAGTTATTAGTCCGTAACAAGCTCTTTATCCCCAACTTGCTAAAAAATATTTGTCGAGGGCCGTCACATCTTACTTAAAATCAGGAGTAGTAAGATATTAGTAACAAGTGATACATACTGCATCTTAATATATAATTGATCTATTATTGCATCTTATTAAAGACCAAAGAGAAAATGAATAGTTATTAAACCAAACATGGTCGACAATTGAAAGAGAATAGTTATGAACTATGATTATTGAAACTAATTTCTTCCTAAATCTTTGCTGATCAAAAGCTTGAGATGTTACTTTATCCTTATTATTCACATCAAGACAAGACTGTCTTACAACTTAATTTTTCTTTTTCAAACAAGATTTCACATGAGCATGTAGATGTGATATTTCATTCATTGAATCTGCTCCAAGAAGGCATTTACATTGTACACATCTTGTTTTCTTTAAATAAAGAATTGTAACCCTTTAAAATAGTTTTAAACAATGGTCTTTACTGCACTAACTAAAGGAATGGAAAGTGAATCCCTCATTAGTGAAGTTATGTCATCCCCATCACTTGTCATGACCTTCACAAAATATAAATGTCTTTATAAAGACACAAATTGTAGACAAAATAGAAAATAAATCATATATTTGGTATAAATGAGAGATGAGAGACAACACTTTAGCTAAGGTTTTGCTTTCTGCAAATCTTGTAGTTTATGGTTTGGGTAAGAGAAATAAAGACTGATGACATAAAAGTCACACTTGACGGTTGACCGCTTCAACCAAACCTTCACTTGACGATAAAAAATAACTACTTCGTCGCTTTAGTAGGTGACAAAATGAAATAAAACTCATCACGTAGCTTCAGACATGAATGTTTTGATGCTGTCTATGGTTTCACTTAGATAATTCGCTTCATCCGATAATATAATCAAAGAAAACACGCCACACAGCTTGAGATGAGGATTTTTTATTACTATCTAAGATTTTTTTGTCTTAGATAAAAAATTTAGCAAGTGTAGATGATGGAAATAAATAGTCATAGCAAAATATAATAAGCACAATCTGATAAAGCTAACTCATTAAATCATAATACTATAATTGTGATTACAAATTGAGCATTTTATTTAAAATTTTTCAATAATTATTAGAGAAATATGTATTATAGAATTAAGTATATTATTTAATTTAAATAATTATATAACTATTATGGGGATCAGATCAATTTATGGATGGTTAACTAAAGTCGGGTCTGGTCAGGGCGGATATGGCAGATACCATACCCTTAATCTACCCGTCTAATTTTTTTTAGTTCGCTTACGGTTTTAACCATGGGTGTGGTTAACTCGGTTATTATCCATCTTGACCAAAAAGGGAAAGATTCAATTCGGTTGAATTGCCATCCCTAATGAGAAGCTGAAATGGAGAAGACGATCAGGTAAATGGTACCAACTTTATTGAACTCAAAGCTAGAAGGAACAATAACAGAAGATATCGTATAGCTTAGAGGGAACTAGTAGCCAAGAGAGAAGTTTGCTACATTTGTCAAGTGGTCCTTGTATTAGGCATACTTAATAATCCACTCGGTTGACCCACTTTTGAGTAAATATTTTTTGATACTTAAAGATTATTTTTTTATTCCTTCTATTAAAAAAATAATCCAAAGGTTTTACATGTCCGGTGGTTATACAATGAACAACCTTGTTTATCTAGCTTATAGAGCACCAAATTTGCAATAATAACATCTCGAACTCATAGTTGGGCAAGAAATAGCCTTGGGGACTTATTTCTTCCTTGATATACTGATGGTCTTGTTAGGGTGTTTAATTGAAGATCAATAGTAATGAAGCCGCACTGATGATTAATGTCTAAAACTAGTGATAATTTATTATGACTTTGAAAGATACTTCTATGCCACTATAAGGAGGCATAAGCATCGACTTCTCTTGATTAGACTTTGAGGAGAGTGACTCAATAGGTCAATGAACTCATCATAATGATTATTGTCACGCACCCAAAGCTGGGTCAAAAAATTGAAGTTGACCAATTTACTTTATAAGTGGCCAAGTTGGAAAATCTCAGATCAAAACGGACAGATCCGGATACGTTGGGATAGTTGACAATGCCTTGGACTGTTCGGAGGGCCAAGGTATGGATCTGAAAGATCGGATTATGTTGGATCAGCCCAGGGGTGGGCTGGATCAGGTAGGATAACTTGGAAAGCTGGGCGGATTTATAAGTTTGGGATCAGTCGCGGATTAGGGCAGTCTGAGGCGCTGGACAGAGTAAGGGTTGGTCAACCCCTAACTAGTGATTTGAAGTGAGAAAAAAAGGGTTTTATTGCACTAAGTCATGAAAAAGCAAGGGTTAGTGAAGGGGCAAGAGTCGCACTTGTTCGGCCAGGTCACACCCCGTTGAGGAAGGATGCATCTCTTAGGATCTGGTGTACAAATAAGGGTAATTTATATGCCTTTAGGGAATCCATGAAATCCATTGTATACTTAGAAATAAGATCAATAAAGTTGAGCACTTTTCCTAGTTATCTTCTCTCCAAATTCCTTATCCAAACACTTAATATATTTTTCGCTACACACTTGTCTTGCACTTTTGGGGAAGAAGAGAGGGACGAGTAAGACATCGGATCCTTGCTTGCGCACGGGTTCTCATTCTCCAAATATCGATTAAAATTTTGGAATTATCCTCTGACAGGACTGTCATTGGGCTATCATATGCAAATAAATTTATAAATACCAAACACACTAGCTAGTAGTAAGTACATGGTCGATCCATAGAGACAAATTCTTGCAACTTAGGAATAGATTGAATTGAAACTAAAAAGACTCAAAACTTGGGGGATTTTTATGGTTGAATTAATGGCATCATCTATTCGACCTACACACTAGAAAAAGAAATCATTAGATAAAACATGTAGCTCAAATGACTTGACTTATGAGGTTTTAGTAATCGGTTCTAATGATAAAACTCTTGTAATGAATTGAACTCAGCAAAATATGCATCACCCATCAACCATGGCAATGTGAATGAATGTAAATAATTACTCATACTCTACATTCATTATACTTTTTAGCCAATAGTATGAATTATATATGTCCAACATGCGTTATTAGGCTGTTAGCCTAGCAACAGACATATGAAGTTGAGCTACTGTAGTGGGGAATTCAATCCATATTTTTTAGTTCATGAAAATCTAGAGTATGTTTACTAATAAACCGGTACAAGCATCAATTTATTTGCTACTCGACTAGTTGGTATTGACCCAAGCTTTCACAACTAGATCAGCAGTAAGAATTATGCAAGAAAATGTTCATTCATTGAAGTTGTCATGCAACAAAGCAATTATTTAGTTAAAGCACAATAAACATAATGTCATAATAAGAATTTATTAAGAACAAATATCTCACAACAACAATTCACAAGTCACAACACCTGAGCTACACAAGAAACTTAGCCACTAAGGGCTATAAAGATATACATGATTATTTTAATAACTGAACCCTTATAAACTGACTCTGAACTCTCTAAGACGAGCTCCCTTGCTGTCTCCACTGCTCCCATGAATTATACACAAGTTGAAACTAACACGACATACACTAACACATCAAATAGTGAGGATAAGACCTCCTTATATATCCATTGGTGTAACTTAATATATATCTTCAAGGAAATCTGATAAGTATCACACTTTGATGGTTTATAAAAGATAGACTCAAATTTGGAGTTGATTGAGGAAACTTTCTGTCCGTCGATTTTACTCATCTTCATGGTAGAAATCCGTTAAGATTTAGGCTCTGAATCCTCTTAGAGAATCGTAGATAATGTTTCAGTCGTTCTATAGCTGCTTGAATCACACAAATCAAACATCTAGCATGAATGTTACGCCCCTCATAAGTTGAAAGGTCATATGTCTTCAACTTTGGAAACACTGCATCATGCACGCATCTGTCACTTAATGTACCACATGCTCGGCTGTCTTGCTCGGCAAGGCAATGACATCAACTTCTTCTTCCTTCTGAATATGACTAGTGCCTGCCCTTTTCCACATAAGCCGCACTCACAGTTAGTGTCCCACCACGCGACTTACATTTTTTTTTTGGCTTAAACTATCTTTTATCCGATTTTCTGATCTTGTCCATTTTTTGTTTTAAAACTATCTTCTTTAGCACGTTTTCGGGTTAAGAGCTAAAATAAGCCTAAAATACAAAAATTAGATAAAACCATTACATACTACTCAAGAACAATCAATAGTTATGTGACTTGAATATAAAATGGATTGAATATAAAATACAAAAATTAGATAAAACCGTTACATACTACTCATCCTTCTCTCGGCAATTTGGTATGCAAAGCCTAAGTTGGTATTAAGCGCACGTTGATATCCAGGGCATAACAAAAAGGATTTGGAAGAGATAGTCTCTTTGTTGAAGAAGAAACTGGACGAACCTTTCAGTGATTTTATCTTGGAAACCATTTAAAACTTGGTTAGGAGGGTGTTGGAGATTGAGGAAACATTGAAGGAGCATCTCACAGACTGCTTGGAGCAACGTACATGGACCATTAATCGATACAAGAAGTTTTGATTATTTTATCTTGGAAACCCCTGAAAACTTGATTAAAAGGGTGTTGGAGATCAAGGAAACTTTGAAGGAGCATCTTATAGACTGCTTGAAGCAGCGTACTTGGATCATTAATCAGTACAAGAATTTTGAGATGGATCTGACCATCTTAAAGTTTGTGGCGTCTGGCATGTCAAGCAATGATTTTGGCCCTAGTTTGGCAGCCTGGGCTGCTTCTGCGCATACGACACATAAAGTTTCAGAACTAAAGGCATTCAATGGGAAGAAATATGCCAATATGTTGGAAAACTTTAAGTGAGACAGAGTAATACTGCCAGGCAATGAAGATTGTCAATGGGGGAGAAGGTAAATATTGTGTGCATGTACTTGTCAAACGATGTAAAGCTTTAGTGGTATGTAAGGCTGGTTGAGGATGACCGTGTAGGGAACTTAGAGATTACATTTTAGGAGGATTTGACCAAAGAACCGAGGGCCCAATGTATGCCGACAAACTCAAGTTGCCTGGCGCTGGAAAATCTGAGGTAGTTGAAGCATGCGGGGTAATATTCGCAACTACGAGAAAGAATTAACATCCTTGATGATGAATGTTGAAAACATGTTTGAAGAGGACCAATTTTTTAACTTCATGTTGAGATTACAAGTGTGTGCACAAAACAAGTTGAGGAGGCTAGACACAATTGCTAAAAAATGATTCTTTGGTGGATTATACGATGTCTGGCTCCTCTACTCAATTGAATGGTGATAAATTATACAAAAAAAGGATATGGGACGCTTATTCAAAGGATGATGTAAAAAGAAGTGATGATTATTATTTATGCAGCGGTCCATATAAGGTGAAGTTGTCAGCTTTGCAAGTCGAGGATTCGAGACCAAGTCAAGAAGGATATATGACGGTGAATACATTACAACTTCGGAACGGGATCTAGATAGTTCAGGTGCCACCCTTGGTGAAAGAATTCATGTTCTAACGAGAGTCTAAGGAAGGGATATAAAAGTTATCGTAGACTTGGGTGTAACATAAAACTTTGTGCGAGACAAAATGGCCGCGGATTTGGGATTTAAGATGAAAATATTGCCAACAAAAGTAAAGATGATGAATTTGGAAGCAAAGATCGTGAAGGTAATGATTTATTACCTTAAGATGAGTGTCGGGACTTAGAAGGGCAAGATAAATTTGGTGGCTATGCTGCAGGATGATTTTGACATAATCCTTGGGTTAGGTTTGGTGTTGCAAAGCAGATATTTGGTGATGCCTTGCCTTAGAATTTTAATTGCAGATGAAAGACAACCTTGATTTTTGCAATCCACGTTGAGCAGCCGAAGATCTGGAATGGGAATGTTAGCTACCATGTAATATCATCATTTTTAAAATACGATCATCACTTTTAAATTTGAAATCAACATTTTTATAGGATCAAATTTTGTATCTGTATATTAATTTAAGAATAATCTATAAAAACATTACTTGTACTTTCACCTGATTTCAAATCAGGTACCGTACCTTATAAATTTTCAACTCAAGTACTTCAAGACAAATTTGAAGTTAAAAAAAACTATAATTTATCTGATTAAGTGTGGATTTTCAATATCATGCAATAGACTATCTCATTTATAGTGTTGGTGTACTTAATCCCATGAGTTATAGTATTTTTTTTTCAAAATTGGTCTTAGAGTATTTGAATTGAAAATTTATAAAGTACGGTACCTGATTTGAAATTAGATGAAAGTACAAGTAATGTATTTGTAATTTACCCTTAATTTAAAGGGAAAAAATCCAGAAAAGATTTTGAACTACCAATTAACCAATTACAGTCCGAACTACCACGATTTTTAAAAAGGGTACGATATTATACCACACAGTTTAGTAATTACATTAAAAAAATTCTATTTTTTCCAAAACAAACCCTATTGTGTTTGTTGTCAACGTGAACCTCCACAAAACTTATTTTTTTTTATATCAAAAAGGGTTTTTCCCCTTGATATTTTTATTACTTTAAAAACTTATTTATTATTCCTTAACGTGATAATAGGTGGACAGTTTTCTCCCGTTAGTTTCTTTACTCTGATTTAGTTTTGTGCATCTAGAGAACATTATTTGGAGTTTTGTGGACATGGCAGATCATGGACACATTACTTGGGAAGTGTCACATAGTAAATTGACCACCCACATGACACGTTGAAAAGTCAAAAAATTTAAAATTAATGAACGCTTACAACGTATCACTTTGATTTTTCAACGTGACAGATCTTTATTGATAAAATGTTTGCCCAAAAATCACTCTATTATTGGAGGGAATCTATTGCTCTAATGGTTGACGTCATCTTCTTATAGTGTACACCATACACAAAAGAAAAAAAAAGAAATGTTACATTGTTGGGAGGATCTAAATTTGAAAAAAATGTCCGAAAAGACATTCCAGCAGGTTAGTTGCATGATTGAGATTTAGAGACAAGGATTGTGTGTGATACTGATTGCTCTTGCTCCTGCTTTCCTTCTTGTCATATCATATTGATTGACAGACATTACAGCAGCACTCTGGAAGATTGTTTTTTTCTTTCCATATTCATAGCAGCAAGATATGGATGCTGGCGAGACCTGGAAACTGACAGATTCTTTAGACAAATTAATTGACTTTGCCAGTGAAAAATGAACACTAGTGTTTGCATCACAGCGTATGAAATTTAGAGTTAAAATTAAACAGGCACACAAATGGACTGAAGGCGCACAATAAGAACACCATTAGTCATTAACTATGTTACATATATAATTCATGCGTGTTCCAGTAAAGAACACCATTGTTGAAGTCTCTTGTTGCTCCACTAGTCTGATCCCAAACAGTGCTGGCGTTGCTTGATGCTGAATAAACTTGTTTCAGCTGATCTCCCAAACCATATGGAATCCTTTCATCACCTTCCGTATTACTCCTGTCATGTTCACTACCTCCGTTCATGTATAAATTTAGAGTTGGTTTCATAATGTCGTCTTGGAAATGAAAGCCTGAGGATGGGCTAAAAGCTCCCTGAGAAGTAGATAGCTCGAAGCAGGTTGGTGGGATAGGAAGGAAGTGATGAGCATTGGCACGATAGTATAGCCCCATGCTGAGATCTTGGCTCTCATGCATGAGGCTTCTAGTAGGAGAAATCGGTGCTGAAAAATTCGCCAACATGGTTGTGGGTTTGGGGTTCAGGTCAAGAAAAAAATTGTTATTATTATTTGACTGGGAAGGAATGAGTGATGAGGGTTTGTTCTTCTTCCTGGAGCTGCCTCCCACCGGAACATTTCTGAGCGTCCCACCATGAGTCCAGTACCTTCGACAAGCCTTGCATAAGTACCTAGGCTGAGTTGGGTTGTAGTTGTTGTAGTAGCAAAATTTGGTGTTTGTTGAATTGCACCTCGGACAATTCAAAGCCTGATCCTTACTCGGCGGCCTTGTCTTCTTATTCTTGTCCTGCTTAGAATGCGAGGGTGGTGAAGAATTAGATGCTGCAATAGCACTACTCTCTTCTGTAGGGCTGACCAGTCCTGTCGCCTGAAACTCACGCAAAATACAAACTATAAACATATACAGCACGAACACAACCAAGACAACAAAGTTACCAATCACGCAATACAAAGAAAAGCGAAAAAGAACCTTGTGATAATCATATACCAAAACCGTCGGCCATTGTGCTGCATCCATCAAGTTTTTGTGGTATTTGAAAAAGTGAATCAGAAAAGGAAGCTGATGGTATTTAAAGAAAGAAAGAGAGAGAGTTGTGAGTAAGACTTAGGTTTGAAACTGGCCCTTGGATGATAGAAAGAAGGGAAAAAAATTCAAACGTTCAAGAATCAATATTTATTGAATTGCGGTATAAGGTATCGATATTTTTTGAATGATGCTTAATATTTGTTTGTTTGATTTTTTAAATATAATTCATCTTATAGAATTTGTTGAGAATTATGAATGATTAAGTATGCACAGATGTATTTTTCTTTATGTGCACAAAATGATGTTATTTATTTCGATAACCAAACGATATAATTTTCGCAACGAAATCTAAGTCGTATAATAATATTAGTTTTAGGAATGTAATGGTAAATTTTATTTTAGAAAATCAATCAATTTTTTTTCATCGCACTCTTTTTAAAAATAATGATAATTTAAATAATAATTAAGTAAGTGATGATAATAACTCTTTTAAGTTTTATCCCTATAAAGAATGTTTTTGGAGGAGGATAGTTGTCTGCTTTATCCGCTGGTGCTACAGATCAATGATGATGGACGGCTAGAAAGATTAGAGAATAAAGTTGGATTTGTTATGACTGTTGTGCCACTCTTAGTATTAACTTAATACCAAATGATCTCTTTATGTGGGGGGAATTTTAGTGTGATTGAAATGTGGCTGCATGACTAGCTAGCCTAGTGTGGGTGGAATTATGAGCGTGCTAACTGTAGTGGGTTTCCTCTTCTTTTCTTGCTAGCCCAATAATGAGGTTTTAGTCTCTTTACATTGACTTTTTATTCATCTTTATTCCTCTCCCTACTCTGAGCACCTTTTGTGTATTTACAAAAAATAGAGCTACTTTATCTTTTCTGCATTTCATATATCGGTTTAGCAATCTTTACATTAGACAACGGCGCAATACCTGCTCTTCATATAATTCACATTGTAATCTGATGTCTGATTTCATGTGCTTCAGACAGGTTGGGATTAGGCCCCAAGCATAAAACCCTCTTAAAAATTGTTGTTGCTGTTGGTAAATCTTAGGTATTGATCCGGATTTCAAGGGGTCACAGATCAAAATATTTAGTTTTTTTGGCTAGCATACGTCACGGTTATGTTTTGGCGGGTTTCCAATTAAGTTTTTGAAATATTTTACAATAATATCGAAAAATTCTCGCAAAACAGTCGAAAAAACTTATGTTCTCGATAAATGGTCATAAATTCACCGGAAACATTCGTCCATTTTCAACTGACGAAACCTGTGACTAGAAACTAGCGGATGATTGACTGAAAATAGATCTGGAAAAAAATCATAAATTAAGACAGATCCATTTCTTTCTCTCTCCTTCTTTCTTCTCTTTCCCCTCCTTTTCCTCTCTCTTTTTCTCCCTCGTGGCCGTCAATGTACCCCCTTCCTACTCCATTCCCGCGACGCTTCCGCCGTGGCTCTCCGTTAAGATAAACACAGAAAATACATATGCACCCAACCACCAAGGAGATTCGAATATGATACCTTACGGATGACGGGCGGATCACCTTGCCATTTGGCCACCCCCTGATATTATTGTATATTTATGAGATTTAGAACTTTTTTCTTCATGACATATTGCTGTATGTTGTTATGATTTAGGATTATGACTTCGAGACCGCCAATGCCGATCACCCAAGGTGATGAGGCCCCCGAGGTGCCTAGGCCAAGACTCCGACACTCTACCACTAAAGTCCTACCGCCCCCTCTCGAATTTATGAGGATAGTTTATGACGTTTCACTGTTATAGGCTCATAGATGGTTAGTATTTATCTAAGTTTATGGTTGAGTTTGTTATGTGTCTCGAGTTCGAACCTTGGAATAATTTAAATGTTTGATTATGAGAAACTATGTTTGCGTTCTAAGTTATGAGTTTATTCTTTGTAATTGTGAGTTTGGACTTCTTGATAGTTTGATCTCACAATGACACAATATACATCGCCTTGGAAACAAAGACTTTGTTCTTCATATTAAAAAAAACTTCAATATTACTAGGTTTTAACTTGAGTCTCATAGCAAACTCGATCATTAGCTTGAGGATACCCTTCACTGCCATCTTTTTTCTAAAGTTGAACTCTTTATTTTGTCTCTTTGCAGACATTTAACATCAGTTGAATCGATCATTCAAGGCTCAAGACTAGTTGCATGGAGTCACAGTTTTTTTTCATCAATTTGAAACAGATTTCGCCTTTTTAAAACAGAAACAATTTAATATCTCATTTTTTTAAAAAAAATTATACATGTGGCCGGAAAAGGCACAACTAACTCTGCCAAAAAGTGACTGTAAACTATAGAGAGAAAAGTTTGACCGGCCACCTAATGGGCAGAAAAACTGCCCGGTCAAACGGGTCGAAAACTAGTCGATTTTTATCGGAAGTTTCACCCAAAAATTAGATAGAAAATTGTTGGAAAATATTATTGGCGACGCTGTTCCGGACAGTTTGTTTACTAAAAAACCATGAGAATTTCTTTTCTAACAGTCTATTGGTGTTTTTTTTTTCAAATTTCTAGCCGAAAAAAGTTTTTATCTTTTATTGTGGGAAAGTAGAAGGAATTGGAAAACAGCATGTAAAAACAGTGTTCCTAAATTTTTAGTGAAGGGATTCGAAGAGATTTGGGAATTAAAACGTCATTTCTCTTTTCCTTTGATTTGGACTTGAGGTTTAAAATATGTTTTTATCCTTTTGTGATTCACCAACTAAAATTAGACTTTTAATATGTAAGAAAAATAGTGTAAATGTGTTATCTCTTCACTCTTATCTTCTCAAAATCTTTTCGTTACTCAATGATCAAACATTTTTATTTTTGTCCTTAAATCATTTTCTTTTGTTTCATTTTTCCAAACCTTTTCTTTTACATTCTTTCCAAATTCGGAAGTAAAGCCAAAGAGAAAATTACGTGAGCTTGAGAACGTCTCATGTATTTGAGAAACAAAAAAAGAAAAACAGAAGGAACCGACAAAATTCAACGTTGGTGTGACAATTTAAAAAGAACAAGAGATCGAAATTGAAATGCTAACTTTGCGATGTGTGTGTGTTTGCCTTTTCGGTTTGATTTGATTTCTTGATGGAAATTAACCAGATGTAAATGGAATAACTAAATGCCACATATATATATTGCACTAAATAGAGGTAGTTTAGGAGGTTAAATTTCTGCCATTATATGAAACTTGGCTTTGAAAGAGTTGCTTCACAGTCATTAATCATCATCATCGAAAGTATACCTGGAAGTTTAAGTCAAAATTCACTTATAATTAGGCTATGTTTGATTTATGGAAAGAAAAATTAGTGAAAACTATAGATTGAATTTTTCGTTTGGTTAAAATAGAGTGAAGGAGGTAAAACTTAATGGACAATAAAAGTAAAATTTGTTTACATTAATAAGTATTTAGTATTTTTTTTTAAAATATATGTTCTAATTCTAATCAACAAGAGAAAAATATGGTGACATTTATGAAGAATTTAATTTTTCTCTTATTTTATTTTCCACTATATTTTTCCTGAACCAAAAAACGTCTTACCATACTGATATATAGATTTCAAAAAACAATTTGATCGCGAGACAAACAAATTTCAAGTGCCAAAACCAGAACTGCTGGTCAGCTTCAATATGCACACATGTTTGAAAACTAAAAATCAGGACTGATCAATGATCGTATCCCTCCTTTCAAAATTATTGAAATATTACTTCCATGTTATAAATGTTATTGGTGTATATATTTAGGCTTGGTTCTCCTAGGTTGAGTTCAGCTGACTCAGCGCTTAAGTGAGTTGACTTGAGCATGAGTAACAGGCATGAAACTGATGTAAAATTTGAAGAAGTGTACTGCAGCCTGTTGATTTGATGATAAAATGATGTAAATATATGAAATTAATTTCTTTTAAGAATATTAGTAAACGAGTGAAATTGAAAAATTTATGTTATATAATTAGTCTAAATCTTTTTCTTGAACTTCTGGACAATTCGGCTAGTTCAGGAAAAATGAAATACAAACAAAAGTATTTTAGAACTCCTTTTATATATTTTTTGCATACAGAAAAGGAAAACATCCTTTTTGTGGAGAAGTGTCCTCTCAACAGTTTTCGTAAATTTTAATATCTATTTTCTTAATTTTTACACTAATAAATATATATGAGAGGAGATTTAAATGAAAATTTGAAAGGGTATGAGAATTAAGAATCACTAACAAAACAATCATAATTCGTCATGTGTCCCATCACTTTAGGTAGTTTAGGATGAATATTGCGGCCATCAAAAAGTTGTCACGTGGCCTATTATCCACACTCAATAACACTCAAATGTTATTATGTGTCCCACTCAATCTTCTACTTGAACCCATCAAATTGAGCGCGTATATATTGTTAGTAATGTCGGCTCGAGTGTTGGCAATTTCTTTTATAATTGGGTTTAACTTAACATGCCGATTATAACATGAAAATGCCTAAAAATATGAAATCAGTAAACATAACATTATTATCTAAAAAGCACCATACAAAATGCCTCCTATAAGTGGCGTTTTTGTCATCAAACATTGTTAATTTTTCAAAATTTATGCATCGCTTATTAAAGCGTCGTATATTATGTCATGTTTAAACGACACTTTATTTCTAAAAGTGCCACGTAAAGTGTTGATCATATTTAGATGATACTTCGATCAAAGTAACGATGGTAAACACTATACTTATAATGACTGAAATTTTGATATTTGTGTTTACTTATTATACATGGCGCGCTTTTAAGTAATAAACATTATGTATTATAAAAATTTTGCATAAGTCCCAAAATCATAGTGCCGCCTATAAACTAAAATATAATAGCAGTGTATGAATAACAATATAATACATAAGAGCTCTCTTTAAAATATCAAAAAAACACAGCCCAATTATGATGTTTCTATTGAGGTCATTCACTTTTATGTGTAATATGCACTTTTGTAAAGTATCACTTGCCCATTTAAGGGTTGCGCTTAACTAAATTTTTTAGGAATAGTCTTTTCACGAATTTAAATAAAATGTTTAGCATACTTGAATCCTATTCAAACTAAAAGTCTTAAACTAAAAAAATGGTGGCATCGTATGCACATGAATATGCTGGAGGTGCGCGTGAGTTGATTCACTGTGAGTCTTGTGCTACCATCAAGCTGGAAGGGGTGTGCGGCCCCTAGCCACCACAAATAAAAAACTATTAAGTATAAAAAAGAGCTTCTTTCTTAGTTCGGTAAGACCACTTGAGGTATTTATGAGAGAGTTCATCAAGCTACACATGTCTTACCTCAAGTTCGAAATCTCTTTTAAAATGATCCCTCTCAATAGTGTCCAGCAATTTGAAGAAAAACAGTGCTCATAGAATCTAACTAAACTGAAGAAGGTTGAAGCCATCCACTCAAATCAACAATTCAAATTTTAGTGGGGGTAAATATGAGGATAAGAACAATTCTTATTTTCATAATTGTCCAAAGAAAACAATGTCCAGAAATTTTATTATTTTTTTAGAACTTTTTTATTAGAAAGAACCGAATGGCTTTCTTGGTGTATGATATTAGAAGGAGAGCTCGCGTAAAGCTGTAAGAGGAAGGACACACACATAGCCGATAAAAAGGGTTCATGTAGAGCTGCAAAGAAATGATCTCAAATGTGAGCTATATGTTTCTAGGGGATTTAAACTCAAGACATTTAATTTTAAAATCAAGTGTTTGACCATCTCATTCAACACCCTTTCGGATAGAACTCTATTAATAAAATTGAAAGTCCTTGCGAAGTTTGGAGTAAGGATCCCACAGAAATCAAGACCACTCTTATTTACCATTTTGCAGCTATTCAGAGATCTCCTCACTCCGTGTTGCCTTTAGATGGTAGGTTAGCCTTTGGTACTTCCTTATCTCATGATGATAATATTGCTATCTACTCTCTATTTTCAGATAATGGCACCAATACTAAAAAGACATGATTTGTGATAAAAAGTTTTGCGGTGCATTTCCAGTTTTTTTCCAATCAAATTGTGGCAAAGATAGATATTCTATGATTAAGTCACTTATAAATAAAGGAAGTTCGGAAAGTTGTAAACAATTGATAAGAAATTTTGTCATATTTTTAGAAATGTTTCGGCTAATTTAGGTCATTTTTTATATTTCCAGTGCTCTGGGATGGAAACTCAAAGGTGGCTGAAAGCTATCCAAAGGAAGGCTAAAAAGTAAATAACCTTTCCAGCTAGTTTGTGGCCTAGTTTCACCCAACTGTTATTATTATCTTTAATTCACCAGAAATTGGCTGGAAAATAAAAAATAAAATCCGGCACATGTTTATTTTCTCCCTCCATTCTTTCCTCTCTCCTACAGGAATCTACCTTCACCCTACCTCCGAAAACCACCGCAGCCCATCAATCGCCATTGTAACCCATCTGTCGCTCTATCTCCCTCGGTCAAATCATCAAACAAATTTTAATTCCCTTGAATCTTACTTCCCTAACCTTCATCCATGCCAACTTGATCGAGAAAATACATCCATTTTAAAGCTCCATTTCTTGGTATTTTGAGCCATTCCCAAACCATTTTACCACTGCTTTTGTGTCTTTTATATTCATATAGGAAAAAAGCTGTAGTGTATGGAGAAAAAGAAAGCAATTACTGGTAAAAAAGACAAAAAGTGAATATTTAAAGAAGAGTTTGCATCTAGTTGATCAAGTAGACCTCCGACAGCTAGATTGAAGAATGCGTGAAGCCCACACAAACGAGTGAAAGTAAGGAGGAATTCCCACATAGTCCGGGAATGGATCATTTAATGCATGTCACTCGGCCGGGTGACCAAAATACAAAAGATTTCACTTGACTGAGTAAACATTTAACGTACTTCACTCGGCCGAGTAAGGAATTAACTCCTGGTTTTCACTAGAATTTTTAGAGCATATATAGCATCTATAGATTTAAGTTATAATCACGTTTTTATGTAACAAACGTGATTAAAGATACATGTTAATAAAACAACGTCGATTTTCTCTTATTACTAATCACGTTTTTCTGTATGAAACATGATTAATAATAACTTTCAGTAAAACGCCGTCGTCTTCCTTATTTTCAATCACGCTTTTCGTGTTAAAACGTGATTAATAGTGAAACATGATTAAAGATATACGTTACATAAAATCAAATCTGTACTAGTGCTACTTGATTGAGTAAAGGAAATACTTTTCATTTTACTCAATCTAGTGTAACTCACTCGGTTGAGTCAGGGTTTCCTTTATGATTATTTCACTCGGACGAGTAAGGAGTTACGACAAACACTGAATGGAGGATTCTTGGAGGAAATCTTCCTCTCTTCAATGGCTATTGACTCTATTCATTTTGCACCAAATCTCACCAGTATAAATAGAGCCTTATACTACAGCAGAAAGGCATAAAGGGAAATCAATTTATTAAGCACCAAGGCATCCAAAAGAAGAGCTAGAGCATCTCTCTTTACATTTTTACACACTTTTTAGTTTAGTTTTTTATAAGAAATCATGAGTTCTAATCAAGTCATGAGCGAGTAGTCTCCTTAAGCTCCAATTAATCTGCGAATCCCAGAGTATTGTACTCTTACTCTTCTCATATTTATTTTATTAATTTGTTTACTTATTATTTATGTCATGGAGTCTCCTTATTTACATGTTAGCATAACCAGTCTTAGGATGAACATGTTATTATAACTGAGTATATAATATGTGTAATAAAAGAAGCTAAGCTATATCACCCTCTGTAGTCATGCTCTTAACCAACAAAGGAGAGAATTGAAAGTGGCCAAGAGTATAACCCGGTTGCAGTCTACGGAATTGGCAAACGAAGACGAGAATCGAAAATTGTCAAGAAAGTCGAGTGATATTTTTGAGTCAAGTTCATCTTGCTATCTATCACATAGGCATGGAGCCAATAAAAATGAGAAAGGAGTTGTCGTCATCAAAGAACGGTTACCAAAGGTGAGAATTGAAGATTATCGAGAATAGATGAATGGGACCTCAACAACACTTCAACACACACGGATGAAATAAGGATCGAATGCCCAGACCACTTTCTTTCTTGGTTCGAAAGACTTTGTGCCAATTAATCCAATGGAGCCGATGAGCCTGACCTGCATCATAGAGAAAGCTACATAAAAGAGAATTAGTTCTCTTTATGACTGTGATATGGATTGGAACAACTGTTAATATATGAATCGGGATGGACCCAAGGACTGCCTCGACGAGAGTGATGCAACCTCCAAATGTCAAGAGCTTTCCAAACCAGCCTTGAATACGATGACAAATTTTCTCATCATAGGATCAAAGGAAGATATTGTTGGCCGACGTGAAAAGAGAGATGCACCACGATAAGTAACTGGAAAACTTCCTGCCTGAAATCCTGAGTTGCACAAAATAAAAGCTCTTTTAAAAGCCGAAATGTGTTTATAGAAGTAAATAGTAATTTTGTTAACATTGATCCGTTGCGCTGAGCTGCTGCAAAAGAATTCCAAAAATATCACTCAAACGGCTCAAAGAACGGCTTGCACGCGCCATTACTATTATGATGATATCATTCACAATTAGCAAGTGTGAAGGGGATTTTACTCCTGAATGATAGGCATAAGGTCTGATTCTACCTTGGTCCGCGGCAAAATTCAAAATTTGGCTTAAAACATCAAACAAAAAGCTGGCCGATAAAAGGGTCTCCTTGTCGAACCCCGCTATAGGATCTGAAGTGCCCAGATAAATCTCCGTTCCATTTGATTGTATACCAGCAACTTCAAATGTTTTGATATATTAGGTCGCACCAAATTTTGTTAAAGTCTAAAGCATGCAAAGATTTCAACATAAATCTCTGTGACAGCCGATCATAGGCTTTCAACATGTCAATTTTTATCATCACATTTTCTCGGAATTCCGTTTTGTTTATATCACGTATCACTTCATGAGCCAGGGCCATCATTTCATGGCTGCTCCTGTGATCCACAAATCCTAACTGCTCCATGCCAAATATTTTGGGAAGAATTCTGGCGACGAGGTGAGTATTTAAAATGTTGGAGATTGCCTTGTGTGAGAAGTTACATAAATCCGATATATATCTTCAGGAAGATCTAATTAGAATTTGATTTAGATGGCTAATAGAAGATACACTCATATTTGAAGTTGATTTTTTCTGAAAGAAATCCGCATACATTTACATTCTAACTTCACTTGGAAAATTGTAAGTAACTTTCTATATCCGCTTAAATTGTGCAAATTAGATATCTGGCATGAAGGTTACGATCCTCGCAAGTCAACAGGTCGGCTATCTTTGGATGTGGAAATAATGCACTTCGCATGCACATGTCACTAATATACGACATACTCGGCTCTCGCGCACGGCTAAGTAATGACGTCAACTTCCTCTTTCTTCTGAATGTGACACTTGTATGTCCTTTTTCCATGTATGTCACGCGCGGCTAGTGTCCCAACATGCTGCTTGCTTTTTACTTGTTAGAAATTGTCTTCTATCTGATTTTCTTTGTTTATCTGAATAAAACTACCATTTTTAGCAAGTTTTTGCGTCACGACCTAAAATAAGGTTGAAACACAAAAAAGTAGATAAAGCCGTTAAATAACCCTCAAGAACTGTCAAAAATTAGGGAAGTTATGTGTAAAATAAAATGAATACTTTGGTCTCACCAATCCTACCTCGTTGGTGCTCGGAGCATCTTTGATAGACCATACTATGTCCTCACCCAATTTCGCATCCGTTCCTCTAAAGCAAAGTACTTGTAGCCCTTTGTGGATGACCACTTCTGACCAAAGTATTGTGTGGGAGTAATCGAGCGACCCTTTCCTCGAACTCGTACGGAATAATTTAGCGAAGGATGTGCCTCCTTCAGGATATCTACCCTGCCTATAAGTGTGACGAGACCTTGCATTTGCTTGCTCTTATATTCATCCTCCAACACATGGAATTTCAATAGGGAGCATACGAGATCATTTAATTCAATAAAAATTAACAAAATAATACTACTTTTCTACTTACAACTCTTCTCGCAACATTGGCGGCTTGAGGAGAAGTATATGATTTGGTCAAATTCCTCCATCTATAAAGTTCATGCGACATGTGACATCTCATATATATATATATATATATATATATATATATATATATATATATATATATATATATATATATATTGATCGACACAGGGCTCATTCTAGATAGATTTGCACACACAGGAGCCTAGGATTCTGCCATTCAGAGTTGGACTATCACGAGCCTAAACTTTTTCTACCTCATTAGTTTTACTTGCGTTATTAATATGATTGTATTACTATGATATTTAATGAGTAGCCTCCCTATTATAGGATCCTAAGTTATTATAGACTGATATTCATGTTAATCAATTAAGAATAATATCATCCATTATTATGATGACTCTTTGAATTACGTATATGCTTGTCATATGTATGGTTGTTTGTCTTGTTGATCTTACATCTCTTATCTTAAGAAGTGCGTATTAATTCAGTGTTTAATTATGTATGCTAGAAGAATCAAATTTAGGATGAAATTTGCTACCCTCTAGGTTACAGTATTCCAACCCACCAAGACCAGAATTGGGATGAGTTGGATATTTTACTTAGTTATAAGTTAATATACCTAGTCAATCGAAAACCAAAATCAAGAGCGTGCCCAGGAAAGTTGAGTAGTTTGTTTATCCTCCGACTTGGCTGTATGTTTGAGATATATTAGTATAATCACTATTTGACTATTATTTGTGAGCTAGGAAGGCTAAAATCGAAAAACAACATAACACGAAATCAGTTGTAGTCAAAATTTCATGATATATTGTGAATGATAAGTTGAGCTTCAAATAACATTAGAGTTTACATAAAATTTAGGTGAAGTAGAAATCTTAGGATGTTTTCAATATTTGAATACAACTTCCTTGCTTTTGTTTTATGTAGAGACATTCATTTAATTCACAATCAATCGATTAGGACTAAATATGCATAAACTAGGGTATTAGTCCCTTGACAATCCTTACTTGCTCCTCTGAGTTAAGTCCGGACTTCTCGAAATCATTTGTGTGCAATTGATCCATGAAACTAATAATTAACAAAGAATATCTTATTGTCAAATTACATAGACATGTAATTGTGGCCTAACAAAACCATACTCGTTGCATAGATTATCACCCTCTTCAGCATTGTCATTGTCGTCGAATGATTTCTATAGCACCACAAATAAAAAACAAGCAAACAACATTTAGTTAACATTCTTCAGATACATTGTAGAATAAAACATAAAGGACCATTACCTTTATCATGTCCCAAATATAGTTTGTAGTACTCTGATACTTCACTCCATTCTCTCATCTCTATAATCAAAATGAGCTTGCGTGCGTTGAGTCCAAGTTCGCTTCTGAACTTGTAATCGTGAGGAGGTTGTGGCTTGTCCTTGTCTCCTCCATCACAACCCTCATTCCCATCATGTTCTTCATTGTTGGATATTATCTTTGCTTGCAATAAAAAACACAAACACATGATTATCAAAATGTGACATTCGAACTCAATGAGTCAACAATCCATTGAGAAAATAGAGACCAACATCATAATATGGGATTGAAGTTTAGTCGACTGTTTAAACCTTGCTTACCCTAAGTCGATTGCAACTTCATAATTGAAACAACACATTGTAACATTCCTACCCTGCTAACACTGAACTCGAAAAATGAATCACCTTCAATTCTTGTTTCTGCCAAATTTTCTAAAACTTTCTACACATTAGTTTTATCAAATTTATAATTTGGATAATATTTTTATAAAATTTCAATAATTTCTACCAGTTAGTTTTATAATAGATGACTTGAGACTGTGCTGACAAGTTACAAGCGTCATCTAAATCATACAATTTAGACGGCGTTTATGACATAAAAGCGCCTTATAAAGTATTCTGTAATATTTTAATATATTTATTAGACTTTAGACGGCACCTTTGACAAATAAGTGTCGTCGAAAGTATTCAAAAGGCTTGTATTGTATACGCTTGAATGTAAAGTTTAGCAGATCTAACATTCCTACCCTACTACACTGAACTTGGATAATGAATTACCTTGCCCCAGGTTTGATTTCCGCTTCTGCCAGATTTTTAAATTTTGCAACCTATTAATCTAATTATTATTTTTTTCTTTGATATTAGTGTTTGGATGTTATTGTGATGAAGTTTTATTTATAACTATTCCATACAATTTTAGTTTTTGTAAGTATTAGAAATGTAACTAGAATGGCAGAAATATGGAATAGTTCGGGTCAAATCTTTGATTCACATAACCATTAAATGTGAACATTATATATCTCATGACAACCACATACTCTCATCATGGTCAGTCCACTGAAATATGTCAGTAATCTCATCTTACACATTATCTCAGTCTGGGAATCTCTGCATGACTTTTGTGATTTTGTCAACACTCTCCACAACCTTGTTCTCCCCATTAGGAGTGCCCCGCTGATTTCTAGGAAAAAATCTGAAGTAGATTAGATCGAAATAGACTACATACCTGGCTTGCTCAGCTGACATGAAAGGATCATTTCTGTTGCCATCGCGCCTCATATTCACCAATTTGAATCCGAACTCATCATCCTGAACGTATCTGTTATCGGTCCATTAGCATTCAAATAAAGGAATGTGCATGTGACCGTAATCCAGGTCTCATATTTTTTGGATGATTCAATAGTAAGTCTGTTTATCATGTGAATATAGTGTGATCCCATTATTCTACATGACACTCTTATCGCAATAACGGTTTATATCATACCTACAACAATTGAGCATGAAGTGCATATGCTTTCTAGCTAGCCATCATAACCATTCATCGCCATTTTCTTGCCTAGTTTTTAGTTCTTCAGCAGACTTTTCTTTAAACCAATTTATAAAAACTCTTTTATGCTCTGAGTGAATCCACCATTCATCGTTCCCTCCAGTATGTCTACGCAACGATTACATGTGATCTCCACATTATATGACATTATCTCTAGATTGTGTGGAACAATGTAATGGGCTATATCGTTGACATCACTCTATGGTGGTTGAGTAACCTTCATACTAATGTTGTCATAGTCATATGTTTTCTTTGACAGACAGCGTACAGACAAACCTACAGGATTTGTGTTCCCCAAATATTATGTACAAAATTTCACAGACTCCGCTGCTATTATCCTTCGACCATACAACCTTTTTGCCTGAATCGATTACGAACAAACTCTTTAAGTGTCTTTGTGTAAAGCTAGAATGGGTACATCCATCTAAAGTAAAACGGGCCACATTCTCTGATTTCTTTGACAACATACACAAGAAGATGAACCATAAAGTCAAAAACTTAGGGTGGAAAATACATCTCCATCTTGCAGAGTGTGACCACTATGTGCTTCTTAAGACCATCGAGCAGCTCGTGACTAACAACCTTAGACTAATAAAACTAAACATAATTTTGTAATCACAAGTTGTATCTTCTTGGGAAGCACACCTTTAATGGAAATGGGTAAAAACCACTAAATGAGAATGTGGCAATCGTGTGACTTCATGCCCATTATCCTTAAGTCCTTCATCGACACTAAATTATGGAAGTTGGACGAATAGACATATGGCACTTTAATGTCAAACAAACATTTGCAGAAAACCTCTCTTTCTATGTAAGATAGTGTGTAACTAGAAAGAGGCAAATATGTACAATTACCTCTAGTTTGGGGAGCAAAATCTTTTCTAATTCTGATATCCACTGGATCTAGTCGAGTAGCCAGCCAATCTTTCATCCTCCGTTTGATGTTTAATAATGTGTCAACCAAACTCTCACATATGTTCTTTTCCAAATGCATGACATTTATGAAATGTTTGACTGAAAAAGTTGCTCAATACGGCAATTTGAAAATATAAATTTTTTCTTCCACTTTCTTTCATATTTTTCCTTCGTCATCTTACTGAATTTCACATTTATTTCCTGCAACTGGATAAGCACATCATCACCAGTGAGCGAATAAAGAGCATCAGCTTGTTTGGTGGATCTATTAAACTGACTTTTTGGATCGATATGGGTGATTTATAGGTAAAAAAATCTATATCTTGTATAAACAATGTGCATGAATGTGTCAACAGGATAGAGAATCTGTCATCCATGCCTATAGGGCATGTCGTATATCCTTTGACAATGTAACCCAAAAAATTACCATAAGCTGAAAAATAATTGATCATGCAGAAAAACACATCACTTAGCGAGAAAATATCCCTCTTTAGCTTATCATAAACTTGCACACATGTATCCCATAATACTTTTTGATCTTTAAAGAGTGGTGCTAGGTAGACATCAGTTTCGTTATCCGGTTGTCTAAGTCCAGATATCATCAGTGTCAACATTATGTATTTTCTCTTCATACATAACCTGGGTGGCAAATTATAAATAACAGAAGTACAGACCACGTATTGTGTTTGCTACTCATGATATCAAAATGGTTCATCTCATTTATACTCAAGTCTAACACAGATTTCTAGGATTATTGGTAATATCTAGATATCTGACGTTAAACTACTTTCATTGTCATGAATCTGCTGGGTGCCACAAATTCATTATTGAACCTTTTATCGGAATGCCACAGAAGCAGCTCAACCTCTTTAGCATTGGCGAACATCCAACTGAACTAGGTATAACTAAAATATACTTCATCGTCTTTGCAGATCCACCATTCACTTGCTCATCTTTCACAATATTTTTCTTATATCTTAAAACACTGCATATGGGATAGCTCATCGCATTTGAGTATGATCCTCTATACAAAACATAATCATTCACGCATGAATCTTCTTATACTCGATTTCCATAGAACATAATATTTTCTTTACATTGTAAGTGCACTTGGGAAGCAAATTATGCTCAGGTAACGTATCACTGATCAAAATCAAGAGACTCGAGAACGACTTGTTGCTCCATCCGAATGTAGCATTAACATTGTAAAATTTCATAACAGCAGATAGTTTGGTGAAGCACATGCAACTCAGAAATATAGGAATGTCTAAATAATTCGAGACAGTCTCAAATATTTCTATATTTTGATAGTTTTTGTTTCACACAAGATAATTTAGCATTTTATTTAACTCATCATCCCCGTATATATCATTGTCGTGTTGGGACTCTTGGGACCGAAACGTGCTAGTTTCACTTCTATCAAATGGTTGGTCGTGCAAATACTAAAATTTATAAGATGCGTTAATATTATAACATCAGAGATACCACTTCAACTCAGTCAATGAAACCGAATTAGAATTGGCACATATCATACAATGATAGAAAACGATATGCTTTAAATTCTCTTCAACATAAGCTTGAACGAAAGCACAAAATTCGCGTATATCGGCATCGATCATACTCGGTACTAAGCCAGTTGTAAATCATCCAATCATGGTTCATTATATAGAAAACAATAGAATTAATACATGCAAATAAATAGAACCAAAGGAAGAAATAATTAATTTATATATATACAAAAATCAACGCACGTGTGTGTATAAAATATTTTTTCTACTAATTAAAAAAACAACATAAATATGTACACAATTGTATTACTAAATAGATATTGCTTATTAAATATAGTGTGAAAATAAAGAACACTGACCAGCAATTCTTGACATTCGTCACGATACACTCAAAAAGCAATTGATATAAGATATTATGTAGGTGTAAGTCGGTGCGAGGTAGGTCGGTGAAAACATAGATGACGTTTAATAGAGTTAAGCGTCGTCTCAAGAGAAAAAATAAATCAGAAGATGCTTTTGAGTCATAGGCGCCGTCTAAAATGCCCATTTATAATGTCCATTTATTAACAACACTTTTTACTAATAAGCGTTCTCTAAACGAAACTAATTTTAGACTGCGGTTGTAGGTAATAAACGTCGTCTAAAGTCTATCTAATTAATGATACTTTTGATAAATAAGCACCGTCTAATATTGATATACACTTTAGATGGTTGATGGCGTAATTGTATGTCCATTCTGTAGTTTTTTTTTGAAGAAAATATATAGATATGGGTAGAGGATTACATCAAATTTGATAACATGCTAATTTAGAAGCTTAAAAAACAAGTTGGACATATTTTTACAATATTTTAAATGGATAGCGTACAAGTATATATCTATAGAATAAGTTAAAGTTTTTAATGTGAATATAAACCTGACTCGAAACAATTTACTTAAATGAGAGTTTTGAGAATTTTGGATAAGTCGTCACGTAACATATTGACCAGACACACGAAGCATAGAAATGTAAAAAAATAATCATAAATAATTAATTAGCATGACTTACTATGAATTTTTAAGATGATACGATGACATCATTTTAATAAACGATGTCCACTTAAAGATTGTCGGAAGGAATTGAACGGTTGCACCGACTTTGACCGGAGGATTATCTGTTCAAGGATTTCTTCTCCCATGGTGCTTATTGACTTGTAATGTAATTAATATAATTAGAATGCGTGCACGTTGATCGTCAACAGTTTGCATTTACAAGAAATCTCGTTTAAAAAGTAGGTGACGACCAAATGACAAAATTGGTGCGTATGTGTTCATACAATCGACCGACCATAAAAACTTATTCCTTCCGTCCTCTAATACATATTTGGTTAATTTGATAAGATTAAGATGAAGTAAATGCTAGCGGTTAAATAAATTTAATGAGTGGGTGGTTGATGATTTTTTTAAAAAAATTCGTGCAAAAAATAAAATTGGTAGATTATTACTGGCGATGAATGATTTTTTTATTAATTATGATAAAGAAGTGATTAATGTTTGACGTTTTAAGATAATTGTTGATATTAAATACGTATTGAAAATTGTTAAGTGAGAATTAAAAATAGATAAAAAAATTCAATTAAATGACATGTAAAAAAAGACAGTGAAAATAATTATTTTTGGGTTTTTATTTGCAGACACTGGCAGGCACTTCAGAAGTAATACATGTAGCGGGTAACTATTAAGTAGTTTCATCCAACAAAACATTTTTGGAATATTATTTGATTTCAACAAAACAGAAAAGGTTTTTACACGTTTTGGTTCGATTAATAATAATTTTCCACGTCGTTGTTTGCGGTCAGGATATTTGCTCTCAAGAAAACCATAGCCAACTTATGGGTTCCTATATTTTTTTCTTACTCACCTTTTCCATCACTGAAAATTTTGAATTTGTTCTGGGAGGATTATTTTGCCACTTCGCCACACTTCTACTTTATCTATTTCCATATTTATTGAAATTGTGTTTGAATGGACCGTTTCGATTTTAATCCTATAGGCAGCTATATGTTAAATAAAAGTTATTTGGTGAAGAGTCTCACATTTAGTGAAAAAATAATACTTTACTTATATTGGATTATGGTCTAGATTTTTGAATTATGATGAGAATATAATCCAATTAGCGTGTAAGTCAAAATTAAATTAAATTAAACGTTGTATCAGTGTTGATGGTTCAATATGAAATCGGTATGCCCGATACGGGACACGGGTGGATGTCAGTGACATGAGTATAAGCACCTCAAAGTATGAAGGATATCTCACTAAAGTGCGAGTGAGCTAGATGAGACAGAAAGAGTTGTGAGACGATTGAAGATTTGGGTTGGACTCCAATAATTGAGGAGGGGGATCGAGCCCAAATGACGCACATACAAAGAGGACACATGACATCCAAATACGCATAGTGAAGTAACGATCGAGGGAGAGGGCAAGCGTTATTTTCTGAAGTGAATGAGAGATTGATGAGTAAGAGTTACGTGGTGAAATACTCACATGGTCCAACAAAGAGAAGAAGAGTTATGTTATATTGAATTATAAAATCATTACTTAGTATAAATTTAAAATTTTCAATTACAAAGAAATATAATCCTATTGACTCACAATTCATCATCACTAATTGGGTTCATATAGTTGGTTTGATAGTAAAAAATTGCTTGCATATTTTGTTTCAAAATAGATATCATTTTCTAGTATTGACGTTATTGTGTACCATGTGACTGACATGCCCGAATAAATAATTTGGGTAAGCAAATTCTCAATTATTTTCTCACAAATGAATTGTATTTAACGGTTATAGTGCGTGACTAGGCTCTCAGCTTGTTTCAAAGTGCCTTGGCATGGCAACTTCATTACCAATGAGCCTAAAAATTACTTGATATTTTTCAAAGTGTTTACCGCCCCCACATAATATATTCAGTATTACCAATAAAGTGTTGGCTCAATAGTGTGAGATGTTGTTTAATAATTTCATGTAACAGGTTTAAGTTCTGATAGTACCACATGAGCATAAATATGTGGAAAGAATAACGAATCTGACTCCATCATCAAACTAGAAATAGTGTATCGCTATAAGTAATCAAGAAACAAAATACTCACTAAGTCTGATATTGACCCTATCATAGTTCATAGCCCGGTAGTTAATATTTTTTCACGCTTGCCTAATTAGTCATTCAATAATTGTGCAGAAAATAATTATCGGGTGCTAAAATGCATGGTGACGGTAATGGTTCATAGTCATAATTATATCGTTTTACGCACCTAAAAAAATGATGTTTTTTTATAACCAAATTACGTAATTTTCACATACAAATCGAAGTTTCATAATAATATTAGTTTTGGAATGTAATGGTAAATTTTATTTTAGAAAATCAGTCCAATTTTTTTTATCGCACCCTTTTTAGAAATCGTGGTAGCTCTGATCGGAATTGGGTAAGCGGTGGTAGTTCAGTGTCCCTTTTGGATTTTTCTCCTATTTTAAATATACCTGATAATTAATGAAAATTATTATGTTAAAAATTTCCAAACATGTTGTGCATGTTTCCAATTTGTAAAATAATATTAACATTTATTACTGTTTTTTTATTCATATAAATTACAATGCACACACCCGACCACCAAGATTCAAATACTAGAGATGAGGGTTACATAACCAAAATTTTGATTGAATTTGGGCGGGCAAAATTAAAAATTTAGTTGAAATTAAGCATGTAAATTTATTTTTTATATATAAAATTTTTTTAATTTTATTTTTTATATAGACATATGTATTTTAGGTGGAATTCGGGGGAGAGGGGGCGACCCCATTACCCTCCAATGGCTCCGCCCCTTATAATAATTAGGGGGAAAACCCAAAAGAGATACTGAACTATCACCCCTTACCCAATTGCGGTCAGATCTACCATGATTTCCAAAAAGGGTGTAATGCAAAAAAAATTGGACTGATTTTCTAAAATAAAATTCACCATTACATTCTAACCTAATATTATTATTAGACTTAGATTTATGTGCAAAAATTACGTCATTTGGTTATCAAAAGACATCGTTTTCTTTATCTGCGCAAAATGATATAATTTATTTTGATAACCAAACGACGTAGTTTTCGCACACAAATCTAAGTCTTATAATAATATTAGGTTAGAAATGTAATGGTAAATTTTATTTCAGAAAATCAGTCCAATTTTTTTTCATCGCACTCTTTTTGAAAATCGTGATAGTTCTAACCGCAACTAAGTAAGTGATGATAGTTCAGAGCCCCTTTTGAGTTTTATCCCTAATAATTAAACACTTGACTATCTTGTTTAGATTTGTCAAATCTGATTAAACAATCTAGGGTGATATATTACTAGACAACTACACTAGTCAAATATAGACACGAAAATATCTTGTCTAAATAAAAAAAAAGGAGATTCAATATAAGGATACTTGTGAGGTCAAGTAAATAGTTTTTATTTTTATGGAGAATATAAAAATGTGTATTATTATTGTTTTAAAACTGTAGTTAAATTAAAAAATATATATTTTTCTAGTTATAAATATTGCTGTTATTAGTATTTGATTTGAAAGATCTCGATCATTTCATCGTAATTTTCAAAATGTGTATATACCCTTTTAATAAACATAATTAAATAAATGATAATGCAAAATCTCCTTTTTATTTACAATCAAAGTCAGTGGAGTTTCAAGACTCAAATTGAACCCACACACATCACGTTGGAATTGAATACAGCCTTTTGTTCTTCACTTCTTTTTTGTTTTCATATATATTTTAAAAAAATACTTTTCAGAAACAGCAATATGATGTTGATAGTTTCGTTTTTGGTACACCTAACTAGACCACATGAAAATAGTACTATTCTTTGTCAAGTGTTTTACTATTAATTGGATTCAAATTTAAGCAACCAGCTAATTCTTTTTTGTTTTTTATTGGCTGCATATAAATAATATTAGATGAACTCTTTTAGGTTGTGTTTGGTTTAGGAAAAATTTGATGGAAAGAAAAATTTAACGGAAAATAAGAAGGAAAATTTGTGAGAAAATGAGAATGGAAGTTTATAGAAAAATTAGATGGAAAATAAAATAAAAATTTATTTAAAATAAAGAACGTTTTAACATTTCCACCATTTTTCATACTTGACCAAACAAGAGATCATCGGATGAATTCCATAGGGGAATCCAGTTTCTCCCAATTTTTTCTTTCCACTAAATTTTCCCTAAACCAAACACATCCCTAATGAATAAATACATCTGTAGTATGAAAATATTTCTGTCGTTCTACCTTGCTTTCTAACAAATTCGGCTGGATTAAGATAGATCATAAAAAAAAATATGGCATTAGGTGTAGGCCAAAGATTTAGAAGATGAAGAGTGGTTCTTGATAATTGTGGGTATGATATTTACTCAGCAATACATTCAAAATAGATGGTGTGAGTGTCACATTTATTGTTAATATATTAGCCTTCTTGCTATATATTACACTCTTATGGCTTGTTGACAAATTCTTCAATTTGATTTTATGTCAAAATATGATTGTACTTGTGTACGATTTTTCATTGCTAAATTTATGAATGTATTGACTTCTACCAACATTTCTAAATGGATCCAATCCTACCCCAATCAGACTGGTAAGAGTTGATGAATTCGTCCGAAGAAATAATTGTCATTGAGTCAAAGAAAAGGACACTTAACAAAGTTTGGAACAAGTCTACTACTTGGTTTTTTATTATCTTACTTGTAGATTATAGTTGTGGGATGGAATCAAAGAAATATTGAAACAAATTGAATTAAGTTTGTAGATTTAATTCTATTTTAATTATTACAAATTGAGCAAAAAAGCACCACTAGATTTTTTTTCTGTTGCAGATCAGAATTTAACCACAACAGGTCTGATGTTTATCCGAAAAAGTTTTTCTTTGGTCATAATCCTAAACCCGAAAACATCCCTCAACAAAATCCGAAAAAGTTTGCGGATTAATTTTCAGAGTTATTTGGGGATATGGGGAACGAGATTAAAAAACATTAAAAATAGAGTACCATGGGCAGGCATTTTTCAGACTTTTCTTTTTCGGACCTTTAGGGGAT
Source organism: Kalanchoe fedtschenkoi (assembly GCA_002312845.1). Lineage (NCBI taxonomy): Eukaryota > Viridiplantae > Streptophyta > Magnoliopsida > Saxifragales > Crassulaceae > Kalanchoe > Kalanchoe fedtschenkoi. The sequence continues at coordinate 156,047 of NQLW01000022.1, forward strand.
TATTGTCGGGCTAATTTTCGAATCAATCTCGGATCATTTGCACAAATATTTCGGATTTAGTCAGGTTTGAATCTTGGCCATTTTTCGGACTTGTGAAGGATATTTACCGGATTATATTTTAGGGCAATTTTTGGATTGGCTTCGAACTATTAAGGAGTTTTTTAGGGTGTGTAATCGACCTTAATATGGATTAACTTGGGGTTGTATAATGAGGTGTGAGATGTGTTAATTTTGTGTAGATTTAGAAGTAAGAAAATTATAAATTAATTATTAATTTTACCATTATATTATATTTAAATTTAGATTTATAAATTTAATTTTGATGTAGAATTTAAAATTTAACATCATTAAATTATTTACAAATTTATATATATATATATATCTTAAATATATATGCATGTAACATAATTAAATTAAAGAAGCATTTTAGTGTAATTAATTATTGAGATTAATGGTTATTGGTTTCAAGGTATTTCATAAAATTTGACATATTATGAATTGTATTATTGTCTGTAATACTACTATGATATGATTTTCGCATTGAACTTATGATAATAATTTTTTTTAAAGTACTTACGAAGTAAAAACACAATAGTTCAAACATGAAAACACATAATAGTCACATAAATGTTAAAACATAAACAACCAAAACAATGTTCATGAATGCGGGTAGGGAAATGAGTGACCTAATCAGTAAAGTCAAAAGGTCTTGGAGCATCATTAGTGTCACCCTCACCTGGCGGATGAGGCGGTCCAGCATAGGGCGACCTCACGCTGCTGCTACTACCGGTCAACAGGGATAAAATATGTTGTTGGGTGCGCCTCGACTCCTCATATGCTCGCCTCGCCTCCTCTTTTGCACGTCTTACCTCCTCATTTGCACGCCGCCTCCTCCTTCGCGCGTGTAGCCTCCATCTTGATTTCTTGCTAGCTTCAGCCTGTGCGCGAATTTGTGCTTGAAGCATCTCCAACTGTTGGGTAAACTCATCATTGGTCTTGCACCCTCGATTGACCGACGAGCAACCTGTACTGCAGCTATTGAAGTCGGACTGGTAAAATTCCACTTGACTGCCAAGTCCTCTATATTCAGTGCCAGTGTCAGCAGAGTTTTCTTAAATTGTGGATCACAACTGTAGCTCCTGTTGTGCACGAGAAAGAGACGCGAAGACCGGATCTACTGCTGCACGAGCCTGCAAGGCCCCTTCCATCGATTCCTACATTGTTATAAAAGAATTGATGAGTGGTGAAAAGCCGATCACACTAACTTACTTAAAATGTGAATTAGTGGTTCATGTTATTCACAGAGAATTGTAATGCATGTGGATCAACAATACCAGTCTTCTTGCTTGTATGAGTGGCAACA
>NQLW01000022.1:159571-185904 GCA_002312845.1 Kalanchoe fedtschenkoi
TTTTATTGACAAGCGTCAGTCCGTTGTTTGTTAAATTAACCCCCATTTTCCGTCAAACCATCTACCTTTGAACAAGACGACTTGCACCAACGTACTCTTCGAATAGGTGAGCTCGTATATGGAAACAAGCTTTTCATACCATAAGGTCTCATTGCCATGCATGTCTTTACTTGTAACAGATAGTCCACTACCAATTTTGTTAGTGTCGCCGATGGTAGGATCTCCCACGCGAAATTTATAACCGTTAACCTCATATTTTTGATACACTTGCGCCTTCGGATGTCGTCTGCTTGCAATTATTTTTAGCCAATGAGGTGATAGATGACTTCCCTGATACTCCACATATTCACGAAACCACGTCGCAAACTTTTCTACCACTACAGATTCACCTGCGAGTCAGTCCAGTTCTGGAATGTGTCTTTGTAATGATCTGTATTCCACCTATACAAATCAAAGTGGTGTTTGGTACAGGCTACTACCTTATGGTAATATTAGCATTGTGTATGTTATAACTTACTGAAGTAATGGTTATATTTTCGGAATGTTGGACAAAATAAAATATTCTGCAATGCAACGCTTTTCTTTAGATAATGCGACAGACCAAGACTGGCCGAAACCCTTCCCATGGTGGTTGAATATATATATATATATATATATATATATTGATATTCTTATCTGTCAACGGCTACAACATTATCACTACTTAAATGATTAAATGACTCTGAAAAGTGTCCTACTTCTTCACGTATATAAGCTTTCCCCATGGAAGCCTCGACATGTCTCTTGTTTGTACACTTCTTCTTCTTCAACACATGCATGTACCTCTCGAATGGATACATCCATCTATATTGAACTGGACCACCTAACACAGCTTCCTCGGCCAAGTGAACTATCAAATGCTCCATGGAGTCCCAAAAACTGGGAGGAAATTGGGTTTCCAATTTACATAAAGCTACAACTATGCTTTTATGGAGACTAGTTAGACGCTCCATACGGAGGGAAGAAGCACATATTTCTGTAAAAAATGTTGACAATTCTGACACTGACTTCCATATTTACAAAGGAAGCAAGTTGTGAAATGTAATGGGCAGCAGTATATCCATGAAAACATGACAACCGTGACTCTTCATTCCCACCAGCTTGTGATTATCTTCATCAGCACATGCAGCCAAGTTGGACACGAAACCATTTGGAAATCTCAGTTGTTTGATCCACTGACATAGTTCAACGGTGTCAGCATCATCCAACACATATTTAGCCTTTGGTAAGAAGAATTTGTTATTTCCTAATGCAACTGGCTCGAGTGATCTTCTTTTACAAATAGCAGCGATGTCTTTTCTAGAATCAAGGCTGTCCTTCGTATGTTTGGCCACTTTCATAATTGTGTTAAATAAGTTATCGAACACATTTTTCTTTATGTGCACATAAAACGTCTAAATTGTGTCGTAGCAGATTATGTATTCAATATGGAAAATCCCAAAAGATGCTTTTCTTTGTCCAATTGTGACTTTGACCATATCCCGGGAGCTTTCCAACCATAGGAGTATCAATGATTCTTGAAAAATGACATATCCCCTCGCTTATAACATCCTTCCCAGAAATTCTCACCGGCTGCTGTCCTCCCTCCCTAACGTTCTTCCGAAGCAACACTTTATTTCGCCTATACGGATGATTTCTTGGTAGGAACTTCCAGTGACAGTCAAACCAAGTTGTCTTCCTACAATTGTGAAGATAATACCCAACATTTTGATGCATGCAAATCGAACATGCGAGTTTTTCTTGTGTCTACCAACCCGAAAGCATGGCGTAAGCAGGAAAGTTATTAATAGTCCACATCAAGGCAGCACGCATTTGAAAGTTTGAACCTTCCGAGGTGTCAAATGCTTGGACATCGACTTCCCACAAAAGTTTAAGCTCATCAATAAGGGGTTGTAGAAAGACATCAATCCTCTTACTCGGACCTCGCAGACCAGGAATCAAGCATGTCAAGAATAGATGGCGTTGCTTCATGCACAACCATGGGTGTAGATTGTATGGAGTAACATTCACCGGCCAACATGAGTATGACTTGCCACCAATTCCAGAGAAAGGAGAGAAACCATCGATGCATAAACCGAGCCTTACATTTTGAGGATCTACTGCAAACTTCAGGTACGCATTATCAAAAACTTTCCATGCCTCAGCATCATCAGATGGATGTGTCATTTCACATGGATCGATCCTTTTTGATTCATTATGCTAATGCATATGCCTTGCGGTTTCGACAGATTGGAATAATCTGATGAACCAATGAATTAATGATAGAAAAAACATATTTTTACGAGCAATCACGCCGCCCATGAAGCCACTCTTCTGTTTGAATCTGGCTTCACCACAGAATTTATGTGTTGAGATCTTCATCATCTTTATAAAATAACATGCAATTTCTCACACAAGCATCAATTTTGATGTACGGGTGCTCAAACCTTGCAGTGACCTTCTTTGTGTCGTAAAAATTGCGAGGGAAAGTGTTATTCTCCGATAGTAGATCGCGGAACAAATCACATAGCTCATCATATGTACTTTCTGACATGTTAAATGTTGATTTTATGTTCAACATCCTCATGTTCACCGATACATCTGTATGAGAAGAAGCGTTTCCAGGCCATAATGGTTGTCCTCTAAATTGATCCTTATACATAGTCGTGTCTCCCTCACCACCACTAGTAGTCGCTCCGAGATCAGTATTAGTCGGATACGGTTGTGCGATGTGGGTATAGTAATAATGAGGTTCTTTGGTCGCTACATACGGCGGAATATTAGAAGATCCCGAATCAAAATAGAAATTCGGCGGATACATTTCCCAGTGTGCTTCTCTGTGAGAGGTCCAGTTGAAATCATAACTAATAAATCCCAGACTCAGTAAATGTTCTTTCATGATTTCTAGCAGCTGTCATTTCTTATGTTTACATTTCTTATAGGGACAAAATATCTAACCAACAGACACCGCCTCATTTGCAAGAGCAAGTTAATGAATTCTTCAACTCCGTCAACGTATGCCGATATATTTCAGTGATCATACATCCATGACCGATACATTAACGCATTCATGTTATACATCATCGATATTCGTATTGTGCTGTCAATTGATTGTAATTAAAATATAATAATTAAAATATAAAATAGTTGATGGATATGACGTGGAGTATAGGCAGGATCCCCCACAATATTACCGTGCCAGCCAATGTTTTACATGTTATCCTCAAATTACGTTAATTTCAATAATTAAAAAATTCCAGACATCTTCCACATTAATTATTATGCTCATCGGTCATTGATAAAATTTTAAAGAAAAATGATGACGAATTTCAGATTTCATTTAAAATTATATTATTATGACATAAATTATAAATACTAAAAATTATATTTTATTTAAAACATGAAACTAGGAGTTTTCCAAAACTGAAAAAATATAATTTAATATATTATATTATATTATATTATTTCTAACAGAACTTCAATTCAAATTTATTTATTTAATTTTAATTTGTGAACTTTATAATTATTTAACGTAATTTCCAACTATATATTTTACTACGTAATTAAGTTATTACAAGGGTGAGTTAATATTATGCTTAATATAATTATTGAAAAAACTATCTACAAATACATAATTAACTTAATTAACTAACTATATGCAATTACAGTTAGTATAATTTTATTAAATTATATAAAATCTATCAAATCAATTTAACTAACTAGTCATACGTACAATTACTTCATATTTATTAACTACAATTATATAAATTTTAATTCAACTAAGATTAGCATATATATAACTACAATTAACTAAGTTATAATTTATTAACTTTATTTATCAAATTACCTAAATTTTTTTTAATTTTAAAGGTTATAACAATAAACTTAAACACTACCTCAAAAGTTTATCGGGATAAGATTTTCGGACATAGCGTGGTCCGAAAATTTTTTTCGGATGTATTTCGGCTGGTAAGAGAATTTTTACCGGGTTTTGGGTTAAAAACGGATCCGTTTCGGATCACTTTCTAACCACTATCGGGACCTTTTGGGGTTTATTTTTTCGGGTTTGCGGTGGAGTTAATACGGGTGTACAGTTTGAGGGTCAATTTTGGGTACTTTTCGGACTATTGGATATAGTTTCGGACCATTTTCTAACTATTTTCGGACCATTCCAAATTGTTTTTTGGATTTGTTCAAATAATCATATTTAAATTTATTTTTTCAGATTTTTTTCGGAATATTTTAGTAATTCTATAATTTTTTTTCGGTTCTTTTTCTAACTTTTTTCGGACTAATTATTTTTTTATAGTTTTATTCTTAATCTTGTTCTTAATTTACGGATTCCCTTCGGACCATTTAAGGATTAACACCAATTGTTTCGGTTCTTTTTCTAACTTTTTTCGGACTAATTATTTTTTATAATTTTATTCTTAATCTTAGTCCTTAATTTATGGATTTCCTTCGGACCACTTACGGAAATTTTGAGGATTAACATCAATTTTTTTCGGTTCTTTTTCTAATTTTTTTCGGGCTAATTATTTTTTTATAATTTTGTTCTTAATTTTGTCCTTAACTTACGGATTCATTTCGGACCATTTACGGAAATTTTAAGGATTAACACCAATTTTGTTCACACTAATTATCTTATCCTAATTTTGTTTTCGAACTAATTTTCGGACCAATTCTCATATGTTTCGGATAACTAATTTTAGACAAACCCTAAAACACTCCTCCATTAAACAGAAAATGAATTAAAAAATATATGATCCGAAAAAAGTCCTCTATTGTCCCTCTATTTTTATATTTTTTAATCCCATTAACCTATTTCCGAAAAACATCCGAAACAAAGCCCGAAAGAAAATTTTTCGGATTTGATTGTGGGCCGTTTTCGGAGTTGTTTTTTGTATCCGAAAAAATATATTTTTCGGATAACTTTCAGACTTGTTTCGGATAATTTTTGATCCGCAGAAAAAAATTATTCTGGTAGTGAAATTTGCTGCAAGATCAATCAAATCTATCTAATCAAACAAATTATACATATAACATGCATGAATCCTCAAATTTGAAAAATAAAATAAACTTAACCTTCCTTTCCAAAATGTTTGATCACTAATCGAAAATACAATCTTCTTCACCGGAGATCAAATATGGTCAAAGTCTTAACGGAATGATACAAAACAGCACCGGATGTGTGAATAGTTGAATTCAGCAATGAACATAGGATGAGGTGAAGGGATCATTATTCGTTGAATAAAAAATTATGAGGTGAAGAGAAGGGAGGCATGGTTGAAGATGAGGGGATTAGATCGATGAGATGACTGAGGTTCAGTGATGGAAGGGATGAATGAATTGGAGAGATGGTAGTTTATATAGAAGGCATGCACATGGGAAGACACCCACCGGTTTCGCATGCAACAGAAGAGAAAGCTTCACGGGTGTCGCATGCAATAGGAGGAGCAAGCAGGCGTTTGATCAGATTTCTGAACCTGACGGATTCCTGAACACCTGACGAGATTCCCTGTGCACAATTAAAAAAAACTGACGTCAGTCCGCATGCAGTCCGATATTAAAAAAAGGGATAAAATCCAAAATGGGCTCTAAACTACCACCGTTTACCCAATTACGGTCTGAACTACCACAATTTCCAAAAAGAGTGCGATGAAAAAAAAATAAAGTGATTTTCTAAAATAAAATTTACCATTACATTTCTAACCTAATATTATTATAAGACTTAAATTTGTGTGCAAACATTACATCGTTTGGTTATCAAAATAAATTATACCATTTTGCGCACATAAAGAAAACGACGTCTTTTGATAAACAAATGACGTAATTTTCGCACACAAATTTAAGTCTTATAATAATATTAGGTTTGTATTGTAATGGTAAATTTTAATTCAAAAAATCAGTTCTATTTTTTTTTCATTGCACCCTTTTTGGAAATCATGGTAGTTCTAACCGCAATTGGGTAAGCAGTGATAGTTCAGGGCCCCTTTTGGGTTTTTCTCCTTAAAAAAAAGGCGTAAATGGTCAACAAAAATCCCGCTAATTCAGCCGACAAATATAAAATGAATAAAAAATTTAATAACAAATCCGGTTTATATCCGAAAATATAGTCCGAAAAAATTAATCCGAAAATTTTCAAAAATAAACCTTAGATTTAAAAACAAACCGAAAAAGTGGAAAATAACCGAATATTAAAAAACCCAAACATATTCCAAAATAATCTGAAACATTTTTAATCAATATAAAATTCGAGTTGATGCCCGGTATTTGTCTTAAATCAGTCCGAAATAGGCTTAAAGTCTTTTCCTCCGATTTCGCTCCACGGCCAATCCGAAAACAAAAACCCCAAAAATATCTGGAACTGATCCGAAATGTGGTTCCTATAAGAACCCGTTAATCATTTTCAGTCCGTTACAGATCCCACAAGCGTCCGATACACATACGAAATCTGCTTTCGGATCGTTTGACACCCGATAATATTAGTCCGCAAAATTGTCGGGATCTGGTAGTGCAGGTTCATTAACTCATGGAAGGATAATAATAATTCTCAAAGTCTGTATAAAGAAAAAGACAAACAAAATTAGGAAAAATACCAATAGAGCTGCTCACAACTACTCAGTCATAATTTTTTTAAATTCTTTTTTTCTATTTTATTTATTTTTCAAAATTGCAATTACAAACTGTAATTTTCAAATTGCGATTCACAACTGTATTTTATCACACAAAAGTACAAGTATGAACTACAATTGTGTCTTTGAATACCGTGGTTTCAGTCTCTTACTCATATAACAACGGTTTAGTAATTTTGACTATGGTTTTTAAAATGCAAAACAAAATGAAAAACAAAGTAAGAGGTAATATAAACTAAAAATAAAAAATGAGCAAAAGAGAAAGAGCGGCATATTAGAAAAGAGAATCTTGTAAATTCTTATCAACACTAAATCATTTAAAATCCCAAATCTCAACTTTTCAAATCTCAGATTTTGCACGAACGCATTCATCATGTTAGAGCATCAACATTGAAATATGTTCTGTGTTTGGTTTAGGAAAAATTTGATGGAAAGGAAAATTTGAAAGAAAATGGGAAGAAATTTCTTGTTTGGTTTAGAGAAAGTAAGGAAAGAAAAATTAGTTGGAAAATTATATAAAAAAATTTAGCAAAATAAAGAGTCTTTTTCTACTTTCTTATGAATTTTCCATCTGTAATCAAATAAAGAAAAATAAAATGAATTCTAAGAGAAATTCATTTTCCATTAAATTTTTCTTTCCTTCAAATTTTCCCTAAACCAAACACAACCTTAAGCTTTATTGTCAGATCATATGTAACCGTATTATGTCATGCCAATGTCTTTATTATATTATTTCATAAACCTTTTCACCCCTTTTTTTTTTTTGTTTTGAAAGGCAATATTATTGAAGAAAGAAAGGCACGCAGAGAGTCTAACGCAGAGGCTCGATGGAGCCTGGACAAGTAAAACAGGTTTGGGGCTCCCACAAGTCGGGACTGCCCCTAAATCTCAGCAAGAGCAACTCGGCTTAGGCTATTTTTTTATAACACGAACGGCCTAGCAAGGCTCTCATCTTGCAGCAAGATCAGAAGGGACTCCTGCAGGAGCTGCCTCGCACTCCACCAGACTCCCTCGACCGAATCACCCTAAACCAAAGACCTTACAACTGAGTTACAACTACGCGCAATGCACTTCACAGCGACCAACTCATGAAGACACAAATAGTGAAGGCTCCACTTTACATATGCTAGACGAGTACCATCAGCCATCGCGTTGGATTTCTTTAATCTACACCCGTTTTAGCCTCAACTGATTCCAGGTGAAGGCCGGCACTTTCAGAATACCGCTCAAAGCAACTTGAGGGATACAGACACTTCTGCAAGCAAACACAAACTCTCTTCTAGACCATTAAAATGAACCACTCTTATAACTATATAAATGGGACCTCAATTATTATAAATATTAAACCTAAACTAAAAATCTTACTAATACACCACACATCAATTATTTATCGGAGTGAATCATTTTTTCTCACTCATATCTATACATGAAATTAAGCAGGCAGGATGATCAGCTCCATGAATAACAAGCATAAACTCCCTTTCTCATAAATATAAATCTACAAAACTCAATTGTCTGCTATGAAACTCACTGCAATCAGATTCCAGTCATTCACACAGTCTTTTTCTATCTCAATCGTTTCAACTTAAGCCTACAAAAATCGAATAGAAACCGGTCCAAAATTACCGCACCCAATTCGATCAAATTGTCTACAAAGCTACGCCTCAATTTAAAATATTGAAGCTTTTTAATTGTTGGTTTTGGTTGACAAACCTAACTTAGAGTGTGAACCATTAACTTGTTGAAGTTGCGGCTCCTCATCACATTAAGACCAAGTTGAAATCCATCTTCATCTCTCCTCATCAACTTTCTAAAATGAAGTAATAAATTTGGAGATATAATATTTCTCATTATAGAGAAGATGGAGTCGCAAGTTCAACACGTGTTCAATGTTCTAAAAGGTGCTATGCGGTTCTAGGTGGTTGACATGGGACCTAGTGACTAATAAGCTAAGCGGAAGTCAGAATGATTAATCGGATGATTTTTTTTTTTTTTAAAAAAAAACAAAACAGCTTTATTAATAAAAAAGGAAAAAGGACCACCGGACAGCGGCAGATACAGGAACTGGCGACAGTGAGAACGACTCGCCGCCGCCAGGAACGACCGAGGCCAGAGCGGCTAACCGGACAAGGACACAAGCAATTCTAGATTGTGCAACTACATCTATGGATGCCTGCGAGATCCTCTCTAATGACCTGTCTAGACTTGGGAGGGCAGCTAGCCAAGCTTGGGAGGATGACAAGATCCTGGATCTGCTTCTCCTTAGCAAGCTCAGCCGCAGCCAGATTTTCTTCCCGCAAGATGTGTTGAAGGAAGATACTACCCTTAATAGCCTCGATTTCTTGAGCAATAGATCGACAGGTCCAAGGCACTTCTCTCTGCCCTGAAGGACATTCATAGCAACAAGAGAATCACATTGAATCGCCTGAATCTGAATGTTGAAGAAAGCTGCTAACTGAATCCCGATTTTGATGGTGTACAAATTGGCATAATTTGCATCATGTAAATGTAGAATCCTGCAACAGAAAGCTTTAATGAAATTTCCTTCTTTAGTTCTGAAGATTCCACTCCCCTTCATTATATTGTTCCTTTGATTACTGCTGCAACTTAAAGTAATCCCTTGCGCAGCCCCTTTCCAGATGATCCATTTTATTTTTGGGGGCTGAGCCTCAAGAGTAGGAATGTGCAGGCAGCTCAACCCCAGCGAATCCAACCAAGATGTTGTCCTTTGAATTTTCAGAATCCCAGACAACTTCTGTAGCTGATAAATGATCTTGTTCAGAATGTTCTTCCTGGGGGTTTCTGCTTCAAATCGACAAGAATTCCTCCACTTCCAAATCTCCCACACCGTAATCACAAAAATTAGGACTCTGGTACATCCTCCCTGAGTTCTGATCTGAGCCTGTTGAATCCATTTTCTGGCAGTTTGGATAAAAGAACCAGTAGGAGTGTCAATTCTGAAAATGTTACCAAAGAATTTCCATAAGTCTTGAGCTGTTTCACTTTGCACAAATAAGTGGTCAATACCCTCCACATTATGGTTATCACAGCAAACACATTTGGAAACCAAAGGGATTTGGGCAGATTGGATAATGGTGTCCACCGGAACTGCATTCTTCAGACATTTCCACACAAAACAGCTACACTTTGTAGGGATCCAAGGTTGCCAAATTTCCCACCATTTGAACTGCCCTTCAGAACTAGGAAAGAAAGACTTTCTAAAACTTTGAGTGGAAAAATCACCATATACAAATTCTTTCCAGATTAAAGTATCCTCCTTGTTATTAAGAACAATCCCCTCAGCATAATTTTTGATAGGGGCAGGGAGGCCGTTAAACAGACTATCCTTTAACTCAGCATTATTCATCACTTCACTAAAAGAAGCATCAGAATGAAAAGGGAAAACAACTTCAATATTCTCCATAGGCCACCATTTCTGCTGATAGAATAAAATGTTACCAGCCCCGACTTGCCAAAAACATTTGGGGTAAATATCTTGAATGATAGAACTCAGAACTTTCCAGATTTTAGAGTCAGTAGGAACTACTGTCGCAATCTTATATTTGGCATTCATAAACTTGGCCCATAAGGATTTTTCCTGAAGAAATGACCATGCCAGTTTAGCCTTGAGGCAGTAGGCTAAATCAGCTAATTTCTTAATGCCAAGACCACCATGACTGATAGGAGCAGAAATGTCCTTCCAAGAAACCCAGTGATGTCTCCTTAAATCCCCCGCATCCCAAAGAAAGTTCCTTATTAATTTATCCAGCTTGTTTAACGTTTTTTTTGGAATAGGTAGCACTGACAAGGAATGAAAAGCTTGGGATTGTAAAACTGATGAAATCAGAGTGACCTTACCTCCCCAAGACAGTAATTTAGACCTCCACCCCGATATTCTCCTCTGAATTTTATCCAGCAAATCATCAAAGTATTCCGCCTTAATCTTTCCATAAAAAAGAGGAGCTCCAAGATATTTGGAAGGGAACTTGCCAATTTGAAAATTAGTGATCCTCTGAATTCTGTCGGAATAAACTACTGGAGCATTGTTGGGAAGCAGAATCATACTTTTCTCCACATTTATCAGCTGGCCTGAAGCTGCACAGAATGAGTCAATCAGCCCCTTCAAGACTTTCACAGAATTTACCGTCCCATTAGTAAAAACCAGAAGATCATCAGCATACAGTAAGTGAGAAATGGCCTTGCTTTTTTTTTAGCAGACATAAGAGTGAATCCTCTTTTGGGCTATAAGGTTGTTCAACTTCCTACTGCAAGCATCCATCATAAGTACAAATAATCTAGGAGAAAGAGGATCCCCCTGTCTCAGCTCCCTACCCGCCTTGAAGAAACCATGTTTATTTCCCATTATGTTAATCGAATACCAGCAGTTGCTTTGATTCTTGAAAATTAAATCAATCCATTTCTCATTAAATCCAAAAGCTCTCATTACGTCCTGAAGAAAAGCCCAATGTACTCTATCATAGGCTTTAGACAGGTCCACCTTCATAATAATGTTTCTTCCTCCTCTGGTTTTCTTATTAACATCTCTTGTCATCTCATGGGCAAGAGCAATGTTTTCTAAGATGCTTCTGCCCTCTATGAAGCCTGACTGCTCAGGAGAAATAATTTTGGGGAGGAGAGTAGACAACCTTGAGGCAAGAATTTTAGATATGATCTTGTGGCTGAAGTTACATAAGCTTATAGGCCTTAAGTCTTTAAAATCATGAGCATTTCTGGTCTTTGGGATTAAGACAATGTTGGAGGATGATATGCTTCTTGGCAGGATAGTGCCATCTTCCCAGAACTGATGAATCGCAGCCACCACATCCTTTCCAATAATGTCCCAGCACTTGTGGTAAAAAGTGCTCGTAAAACCATCAGGACTAAGAGCACTTATAGCGCTAAGATCAAAAACAGCCTTTTTAATTTCCCCTTCCCCTGGCGTACCAGAAAGATGCTCATTATCTTCTACAGAAATCATCCGAGGAACATCCTGGAGAATGTCTGTGTCAGGGGAATACCTCTGCCATGAGAAAAGCTCTGAGTAATAAGAAACCGCAAGCCTCCCAATGCTTTCAGTATCAGTACAATAAGTGCCATCCTCCTGCTTGATGCTGATTCTATTAATACTGACTCTGTCTTTTATGGCAGCATGAAAAACTTTTGAATTTCTATCTCCCTCCTTTAGCCAGTGAAGATTGGCTTTGTCCTCCAACATCATGTATTTCCTGTTTTGCCAAACAATAAACTGAGCCTTTTTCTCTTGAAGCTCGGTGAAAACTTCTGCATTCCATCCTTGACAAAGGCTGTCATCTAAAGATTGAATGTCAAAAGTCAGGCCATCCAAATGTTGATCCACATTTCCAAAAACATTCCTATTCCACAGTTTAAGCCTACTTCTCAGATGAGCTAATTTAGCTGCCAGGTTGAACAGACCCGGACCCTGGGAAATCTCATTCCAACATCGGTTCACAAAAGGATAAAAGGAATCATGTTCGCTCCACATTCTCATAAATTTAAAGGAAGATTTCTTCACAATGTGCCTCTCCAAACATAATAACAGCGGCGTATGATCAGAAAGGATTCTAGTAAGCAGAGTCAGATTAAGTTCTGGGAATTTAATAAGCCCTTCTGGATTAATGAAAACCTTATCAATTTTCTTGTAAATTCTTCTGCTCCCTTGTTGATTATTTGTCCAGCTATAACAATCATTATCAGAGGATATTTCCTGCAGCCCAGATTGAATAATGAAAGAGTTGAATTCATGCATACTACCATCATCATAAAACCTGCCGCCTTTCTTCTCCTCCCAACAGGATATCACATTAAAATCCCCTCCAATAATCCAAGGAACTTTAAGGCTGTAATTTAAATCTAAAAGATTGTCCCAGATTTTCCGACTAGCATGCTTGGAGCAGGCCGCGTACACCACACTCACATATAGAGGGATATAAATAACAGGATGGCTAACTTCCACCGTGACCACTTGATCATCAGCATGGATGATTTTGATGTCCACTTCAGAGATCCAAAAGATGGCAATATGATCATTTATGTCTGCACTATAAAACATAGAGGGGAAACCGAGTTTCCTAGCTAGCCTACCAAGCTTGATACCGCTAGCTTTAGGCTCCAAAACACACAAACACCATGGCTTGAAAGTAGAAATAAGAGATTTAAGGTGGTAGCAAGTACCTTGATTGCAGGCTCCCCTTGCATTCCAGATGATAATCTGATTCATCATTGGATAAAAGGAGAGGAATGTCTTGTGATCGCTCTTGTAAGCGGTCTTCTATCCACTGAGTACAGCTCCTTTCTTCTTTTGTAGTTTCCACCCTCTTTACTAACCTTCCCATAGGGAGATTGAGCATTCTGATCGGCTAAATCCTTTCCCATCTGAGCTTGAGTCTCAGTCCCTTGAGTCTCGGCCACTTGAGTCTCAGGCACTTGACACACCAAGGCTAACGTACCAGATTGATCCGAATCGGAATATTCCCCCGCCTTCTGCCTCTGACTTTGTTGCAGTCTCCTTTCCTCTATCAGTTTCTTTCTTCTAAGCGTCTCCTCCTTCGTCTTTTTCAGGTGTTTACTAATAAGATGATAATGTTGGAACTGCTCCCTTAAGAACTCCAACTTGCTGTCTGAAACTGCCTCATAGATGACATTCATGGAATTAGTTCTTTCCAGAGCCTGAGCCTTCGAGGCATCCGGTTGTTTGTGTAATTGCTCTGAGGAGTGACATTTCCTGAGTTTGGGCAACTCTTGTTCCAGCCTAATGTCTTCTTCAATCTCCTTCCCATCCATTCTAATTTCACCCTCCTCCAGGGTGGGATCATTATGTTCGGGCTCAGCAACAGGAGCCTTTGTTGTTATGGCCTTTGTTCTTCCAACCTCAATCCATTCTTCTTCCGCTTGGGCTTTTGCACCATTTGTCTGATCATTACTTTCCTTCTTGTTCTGCCTCTCCTCTGGTGGGTGTCTCATTTTCCGGCATTCTGATAGGTTGTGTCCATGAAGCTTACACTTGTTGCAGAATTTGAGATTGCCCTCAATGACTATGTCCTGCCACCACCCGTGTCCATCTCCAGTATCAATCCAAATTTCAGACGGCAGGGGTTTTGTTACATCAATCTCCACGCAGCAACGTGCAAAGGCCGACCTTGTGCGATTTTTAGTGTGAGCATCCGAGTCCAAGAATTTTCCCAAAGGTTGGCATAAACAGCGCAGCACGCTATCGTTGAATAAGTCCGGTCGGAGACGCGGGAAACGAACCCAGGCCGAAATCACTGTAGACTCCCGTTTGTGATGAAACTCCGGTGACCATCTGAATAGTCTAAAGAGTGAAGTCCCAACACGACGAGGTGCCTGTGTCAGCACTGATATGACATCCTTCTCCGACAAGAGTATCACCAGAATATGGCGACCATCCATGTCACTGACTATGGGCTGACCATCCAACTTCCACATTCTGAACTCCTTTTCTACCAGCGAGATATGCGGCCGTCCGTTCGAAAACTTCACAACCACCGCATACTGAAGTTGTTGCGTGCAAGCATGTATCTCCGTTGCCGTGAAAACCAGGGCCGGCTTACCATCTTTGTTCAGCGGTTGCCTCCGGGGAAGCTCGATGGCCGGGAATGAAGTCGGCTTTACCTGTCTAGTTATGGCTGCATAACTTGGCTTGTGAATGTTTCGGATCTCTATGTTTTCTTGTGATTCCCCACCAGCATCCGGTGGTCGGGGTTCGCTCAGTTGCCCACCGTCGAAGACACGACTCTTCGACTTCCCGCGCAGGGGGTCTCGCTCTCTCTCCATGTGTGACATCTGTCCCTTCGGGGACATCCGAATCGGATGATTAAACGGTGATACATATTTATATATTAGTATAATATTTAATAAATAATTAAAAATATAATTATTAATATTAAATCTTTAAATTAAATCATGTCCAATGATAATTTAGTATTTAGTCTCTATTCTTATTCTTATGAGAAAAAACATTCCACCTGAATTTTTAATGAAACATAGTAAATGAGAAAACAAGCACAGCTTGCACGTAGGCTAACATGATTACATAAACATGACATATAAAAAAAATGTGTCTCATTTGTCACCACAAAACAAGCGTTTCCAACGTCATAAGTACATAGTTGAGACGACTTGAAATATAAAACAAGAAACACATGCACTTACTAGGGCTCGGGCCTCTCTCTCAAATTTTTTGCTAAATAAATTATTAAATTACGTAATTACCCCTCCTAATCACTATTTGACCGATTAAGCAGTGATTAATAGGTGCTGATCTTAATTAGATGGGTGTTGACTTAATTAGATGGTTTTTTAGTGCCTAACACAATGTCGGGGCATTTCAGAGCCGCCTAGTGTCACGGGTTACTTTGACAAGGTTTGGAGCCTCTTCGTGGCCCCAATGGTATTTTTATAATTATTGAGTACCGGACCTTCAGGAGGTCGGGTGATCAATTGGCGGATGAGTTATGAAACTAGACTTCAATACGAGTCTAACAATATGTGGATAACGTAAATTGGATAAGTGGTTGTCCTCAAAGAGCTAGTATGTAAAGAGACTAAGAGAGACACTGTTAATGTTTTTTTCCTGGGAGTGAGAAAAGCTCCATTAGCTCTTTAAGAAGGGAGTGCTGGTGATTTCGGACATCCATGGGGTAAGTGATTGGATGCAAACACTAAGTGAGTCCAACTCATGTGAATCATGAGGGCGGATCTTCGAGAGTCTAGCGAGCCTCAAAGATCTCCATAAGGTGTCGATCTTATGGATGTCGTTCTACTAAGGCGAGACCCCGACGACGCGCAGCAAGTCACCATTCGAGGCTAGGTAGATAATAATCTCTTAACCCCTTGGATAATGAGTATAAAGGAGCATATTGATCTCATATTGATCCATGGGCTTTGATACCAATTTGTAGAGAATTTTCGGACCAGCCCATATTGGATTGTATCCCGATTTTGATTCAAAAGCCTAGGCTTGTGAGTCATGGATCAACAATCCAATATAAATCACCTCATATTATCCTCACTAACCGATGTGAGACATTTTGTTCTTCCTCAACAGAGAGTTAGAATTGCTTTCATAAATTATTATTAATTACCCGCTTCTAATTTTTTAGAATTGCATGTATAATCGTAAGTGTTGTACTTTTAAGTTAGTAATGGAACGACTCGTGACAGGCACCGCATGTAAGCAATGACATTTGGTAAAAATGGATCGCTTTTATCACTCCATACTACTTTAAAAGCCATTTTCATACTCAAAATCTAAATAAGTTTTGGATAGGCAGACTGTCCTTGTTGTGCGTTTATGAGAGGAGATACCCCCACTCGAATACTGGATTGATGCATGAATTTTTGTTATATTTTATTTGGTTTTCCTGGCGCATTATGAAGAACCAACATTGGAAAAAATGAATGCACCCCAAACCAGCTTTTGTTTTTCTGTGTTAGATTTTCATGAAACCTCTTTTCGCATTCCTTCTTATTATTTACATTATTCACTGCATACATTAATGCGACAATCGAAGGATCAAATGAATAAGAATACCCAATATGCCTCACTTATTCACACATAGATATAAGATGATATGCAGACTAAACATTTTCTATATACAAATGACATATATCACTACGGGAAATATGGCACATTGCGATAAAAATTGTAATAGTTCAAAAAATTATCACATTAGATCCCTACCGCAATGAATCCTATCCATCTCTTTATTTTTCATTTTTGAAAATAAAAGAACAGTCAAAATCGTCACTTTTATCTTTAGATATTTCGCATATCGTCGCATTAGGTTTTTGTGGCATTTGGCGGGAACCTAAAATGAAGACAAGGAAGGGCACAACATGGGCAATACGCTGGCACCAGTCAAAAACTCTAGTCACCCCTCCGACCACCCACCCCCAATCAAACACACTCTCATCCCATTCACCCATTTACCCCTCCGACCACCTCACCCCTAGTCAAAAACTCACTCTTCACTCAGTCACCCATTCGAACTCTAGTCACTCTTGTTCATCTTGCTCATTCTCACATAAATCTTAAAATATATTTGTCGGTCTCACAAACCCTTTCAGTTTCCATATCGTACCAGCTATGACTGCTTTCTCAAATCAAAGTAACGACCGAAGACAACAATTCAAATCTCTTTAGTAAGTACATGTGATTCTTTGTTTTTCAGATTATGCTTAGGTTGGATATATGTTGTTTATTGCATTTAGATCTAGGTGCAGTTTCTTATTTGATGTATGGCTATAAATGTATGTAGTTTTACAATCTAGATTTTTTATATTTTATATTGTAAAAATAAGGGAGGCCATGACTAGAGCCATCTACAGGGCTAAAGTCAGTCCAATTGGCTTGGAAAAAAAGCCTATGACTAAAAAGAAAGCCACCAAAGTAGCTTTCCAAATTAAGGCTAGTGAGAAAACTGCTTTTGAAATTGAAAGGAGTGAAATGATTAAAGATAATTGTAAGGAATATGAAGGAATTAGGTTTGACTGAGAAGGCGTTTTGCTTTGATGAGTTGAGTAGAGGCAATAAGAAAAAGGAAAAACAAATGGGTAGTGTAAATTCAACTGAGGAGGAAGGATATAATCCAGTCAGTAAAGTTAAGGAGATAGCCATGTATGAAGGCCCTGTGGCCCTTATTAGGAAGGTTAGTTTTTTTTATAATTTTTTATTTAACATACTTTGCTGGTTGATTAATCTTTTAGAATTAATTTATGTGTGAATTTGGTTAGACATATATGATATTTTTTGGGTAATTTTACGATTTCTGTCTATGAGGCAATTTTATGTGTGCCAATTATATGTTTAGAATGTGTTATGGAACATGAATTTGAAAGAAAATATATGTATACAAACATAGTATGTATACATATGCTTTAGTTGGCTTATGATATGTATGTAAATATTTGTATTTTAGTGCATGCATGTGTGTATATATATATAAACTTTAGTGCCACTAAATATAATCTTGTTCTATAATTTTCAGTTGGCTCAATTCCATAACAACTAAACAAAAAGCTCGAATAGAATCCCCTGCCACACCAATGAATACATCGTTGGTGTTATGATTTTTTTGAAAATTTGTTTTCGAAAAGTTAGTAACTTACGTTAATGGCTAAGATGAAGACGAGCCACAAATTTTTTGCCACTGTAGAAACCATTACTGGTTGCTTAGGACCGAAGTGTACGACCGCTTGATTGTAAAATGGTTCATTAAAATTTATTAAGTATGGAGAAGAGTTAACTACAAGTCAAGATAATATTTTTACTCAGCAGGTGGATTATCACGATGAAATGACATGAATGATCTTCTAAAAGATTTATTTTGAGATGTTGGTAGAGTAGAGAGTGGCGTGCGTGTAGGACCTGACGAGAGTGCCAAAAGTTCTTCAGTCTCTTAAAAGAGGTGACAGTGCGTATTTTTTACTACCTTATATATCTGTCAATGTTACGTTTCAGAGATCAGTTGCAGTCAAATATATTCGGAAAGTCCGAATCGACCCCAGAGAAGCAAGTAAGGCTTGTCAAAGGCACTAATATCCTAGCTAATGATTATTTAATCCTAGATGATTGGTTTTGGATTGAATTTATCACTACGCAAATTAAAAGCAAAGATGGAAGGGAAGTTGTATTCAGATTATGAAAACATCATAGGATTTCTACTTCACCTAAGTTATATGCAAACTCTCATGTTATTCTTGAAGCATAAATAATCGTCCACAATGTATCATGCAATTTCAATAATACGACATACCACTCAATAATTCACATGCAAGTCCTACTTCTGGGTATTCCTACGCAACAAATTATTGACTACAATTAATTTCGTATTGTGTTGTTTCCTGATTCTGGTCTTTGTAGCTTACAAATACTAGTCAAAGGGTGTACACTAATATTTCCTAAACATGCAGCAAGATAAAGAAACTACTCAATATTCCTAGGCCAATCCCGATTCTGGTCTTCAATTGACTAGGGTCATTGACTACAACTATGTAAAATATCCAAACCAACATGATTCTGGTCTTCGTGGGATGGAATATCCTAGCCTAGAGAGTAAAAGATTTAATCCTAAACTAAGTTCTTATAGCATGCATATTTAAACTCTGAATAAACACATTCCTAGGCGTCTTTAGAATAATGGATGCAAGATAAATTCGTCAATAAATCCTACATCAGTCATCTGTAGTATATTCAAAGAGCACGAACAACTATGGATAAAAATACTTTTAATTGAACAACATGAATCCAAGTTCACAACAACTTGGGATCCGTAAGATCCTAGAATAATGAGACTATTCACTATGCATCATAGTAATATAATCACAATAATAATGAAAGTAAAACTAAAAAGGTAGAAGAAGGCTTAGTCTCTTGATGTTCCAACTCTGAATGGCAGAATCTCTGGGCTCATTTGTGTGCGAAGATGTGTAGAATGAGCCCTAAGTCTTTTATTTATAGATGATATGTCACATTGTAATTATCTTGTAATTTGGACGGTCTTCAGAAGAAATTCTATCGCCAAAAGGGTTCCTAAAGGTAAGAATTCGAATCTGCCTTTTCTGGGCCCAACACATATAAACTCGATTTGGGTCGAGTTTTTGCAAAGGAAACACGAACTGGATCGCGCGTCGCCATAAAACACGACCTTGGTCGAGTTACTTAAAAGGAAACTCGATCAGGGTCGAGTTCTGGTTCTGCATATTTACAGATTAGCCCCTGGAACTTCTTCTTTTGATCATTTGATCCCTGAACTTGGCTTTTTGTCCGATTTTAACCCAGTTTGCACTGTTTTCATTTTTTTCCTCTTCTGAAGCCAGTATTCTTCATATTTAACCTACCAGAGATAAAATCAACTACAAATCACCAATAATAACTCGGAAACAACTCCAATATACTCCCTCTGTCCTCTTTTACATGTCACTTAACCGAATTTTTTTGTCCACTTTTACTTGTCACTTAACAATTTTCAATGCGCATTTAATATCAACAACTACCTTAAAATGTCAAACATTAATTACTTTTTTATCATAATCAATAAAATAATCATTCATCACCAGTAATAATCTACTAATTTTACTTTTTGCACGAATTTTAAAAAAAAACACTAACCACCCACTCATTAAATTTGTTCAACCGCTAGTATTAACTTCACCTTAATCTACTCAAATTAACCTTAAACGACATGTATTAGAGGATGGAGGGAGTACTAAGTATGAGTACTTAAAATAGGATAAATTATTACCCTATCAAAATACTCCACACTTAGAATTTGTTCGTCCCGAACAATATAACACAATAGCATGGGATGCAATGAATGAAATGATATACAATCGGAAATAATTGAGTTCTTTTTCATTCATTGAAAAATTGTTCTACATTGTTGGCTTAATTAAAACTACTCCTAAAAATAAAAATAAAATCTTAACTCACTTTCGTAGGAATCATGGATGCATTTAGCATATGCATCAAGCTTTTAAAACCCTAGCTGCCCCTAGTGAACGAGTTATAGTCTCGTGAGGATTTTCATAGACCGGATAACCCACAAATCCAAATGATTTTCAAAAATTTAATTTCTAGCATGAATATTCAAATAAACCGTAATACCATAATGAAATCACACTCAGAAATTAAGAACAAGTCACTAAAGTCAAGCACTTCACATTGTGAAATAATTCATCATAATTCATACTCATAAAGATTTCAATACAACAATCTCAATGACTAGCCAAATGTTAGTCAAGAACATAAATCACACATTGAAGTTTCCAGTCATTCATCCAGTCACACAAAACATTCTCGCCAACTGCCTATGCTTGCAAAGGGCTAGTCCACGGGCTTATGGCTCAAAGTTCGTTTCCAATTCCACGATTAAGTCTAGTTCCGTAAGGAAAGAGAAGCTCGACAAAGGAATTTTATCAAAAGTATATCCAAAAATCAAATAATGATTTCGTGCAAGCACAAAGGTCATGATTTCATGCAAGCACAAAGATCATTCCCTAATCTCAATGCAGCATAGCCAATAAAAGTGCATGATGTGTAAAAATTATAAGATCCTTACATAATAACACAATCAGTCTTAGCATGGAGTCTAGCATTGGCCATCCAATATTTTTTTCTCCAAAACTTTGGCCTTTAGCCTACTTTTTTTTCACTTTTCTCTCTAAGCCTTCGGTTTTTTTTTAGAGAGATTTTTTTTTGCATCACTCTACATTTAAGACTTGACATTACATAAAGAGTTTTCACAAGAATCCTTTTTTCTGCTTTATTGTTTCTTTTCCTTATTCAACGGCTCAGTGTATGTTTAGTTAATATGTCCGGACCCGTTCGGTCAATAGGATCAATTTTGTTGAAAAACTCCTCTTTCGCACGACTAGTCCCTAGACATGAATGTAAATTTTTGTTAGATGTTATCAAATCTGATTGAAAACTCACATTTCCTTTTGATAGGGTCATGGTCCAGAGCTAGTGCTTTCTTCATATCTTTATATTCTTCTTCTCTCCGCTTCCATGGAGGGCGATAGGGCTTCTTTTCAAATTCGGCATCAGGCTTCTTCTCCTTAGCTTTCTGGCCTTTATTACTTTTTACAGCTTTTGAAGTAGAGTTTGCCGGCTTCTTTGTAGTGAACCATCCTGCATTTTTTCCAATATAATTTTCCTTGACAGAATGTGGGGTAGTGGCATTTTGTAATGATAAATCAAAAGTTTTTCCATCAAAATTCAGTAACATCTTCCTGTTATAATGGAGCATTATTATTGTTTGAGTTATTTAAGGATTGTTGGATTCGCTCGGAAGAGGTGAGTAAATAATTGCTACGTATTTCGTTTCGTACAAAATTAAATATGTGATTATTAATAAAGCATATTGAGTATAATACGTACATAGTATATACCCACAAAAGTAAAATTTTCATATTGAGCGTTAATTTATGCATACAGTATGCATCATGTCTGCGACGTTTGTTACGCAAAAAGAGCGCTTTTTGATATATGATTGATTTTATTATCCAGATCGGCAGTGACGACTGTCTATCCAAAAAGAGCCTAGCCAAAAAGAGTTTTACGTCGCAGTTCATGCTTGTTCATGCATACACATTTGCATTTGGCCAAAAATAGCCTAACCAAAAAGGGCTTACGATGCAATTCATGTTTGTTCACCCATACAAGTTGCATTTGACATATGCAATATTGATGTGATATACGAAATATATGCCAACAAACTAATAATTGATACCCTTACGTACATAATAAAAGTACAAACAGTGAGAGAGTCGCACGTGATAAATATAATATTAACTAAAATAAAAGAATTCCCCCTCGGCTCGCTAAACTACATAGCGAGTTGTTTACTGACGTAGTCTTTTGACTCACCCCAATATCTAAATTCTCTTTTTATATTAGTAGTCGGTCAATAGTGACAGACTCTGGGTTAGCAATGAACGAGCTTTTCGGTACGGTGTCATCTAGTTTTCAGCCGGCTTCTTTTAGTCAGTAGTTATTTAATTTTTGGTAATTTGTCATCCCTTTAGTTGTCGCTCTGATATATTTGGGCAGGATCCTGAGTTGACATTGAATAATTTAAATTTTGAATGTTATTTTATTTAGTTCTTATGTTGAATATTTGATTTTGATTTTTTTCATCGAGACTTGTTTGACTAAAAGTTAAAAGACAAGTTAAACGCCATCCCGGTCCACATTTTCCGGATCATGACACTAACTTACAGAAACTTTGATGATGTGAATAATTCAATTTCATACTGAGAGTTATGGCCTTTCTATTGGGTTGGATCCATTTCTTCCATTTTCCAAAGCTTACTTTGATGATTAGATTCATCAAGTCATTATAAAGTTGTAGTCTTTATACTCAGATTCATTTCTCGAATTTTCTCATCCTTAATTAGTTTGATGAGTGGAATTGCAGCTAGTTAGATTGGTGGTTTAATTTTTTAAAGCTTTGGTTTGATGGATGGATCATGCAAGATTTTAACTTTGGCTATCATCTATCAAGAAGTAGCCCTTCATTCCAAGCATTCAGGGTTGAGAAGACACTCACATTCTACTCTAACAAAAGCTCTAATGTGGGCTTTCGAACCAGTTAGATCATGAAGAGTATTACTTAATTATATGAACAATTTGTTTTATTATTTTTTGGCTTATATATAATTGAATGTTTATAAAGATTTAGATAAGCTCTAATGTGGATTTTCGATTTTAACCGAACTATGAACAGTCCGACTCTCACAATGTTGCGTCAAATTTATCCTAAAGGAGCCTAAAATGAGTTTTTTTTCTTTCAAAAAGCAATAGGATATTTTTCAAAGTGTTTACCGCCGCCACATAATATTCTCGGTATTATTCTGGGTCCGACACTGACCCTATGACTATGATTGCCCGGTAAGTTCTTCGTTTCTCACGCTTGCCTTATTAAACATCCATTACTTGTGCAGAAAATACTTATTGGGTGCCAAAGGACTGGTAATGAAGACTCAAAAAATAAATTATTTTGACAGTTTCAATTTGCAAACCTTAACATATGAAAATAATTTTAAGCTTGATAAAATACTAAATCACACTAAGATATAAGATAATTTAGATACCTGATAATTAATGTGAAAATTATTATGTATAGGAATATCCAAAAATGTTGTGCATTTTTCAATTTTTTAATATAGTATTAACAATTATTATTTTTTATTAAGCATTATGTCTTTATTTAATATATATTTTTTTAAGAAAAAATTATTAGTATGACAAAATAGCCCTCATATGAGGGAGCTCATATTAAGTTAGATGCTTCAAATGGATTCAAATTCAAGACACGTTTTTGTTACAAGTGATTGACCATCTCATCCGACATTCTTTGAATTTTTTATTTAAGATCTAGATAGAAAATGAATAGGAAGAACTAACTTGATTTTTTTTTTTACAAAATGTTCTATTTTCTTTCATTTCATTTTGATTATATTCTACCTCTTGATTTTTTTTTCATTCTACTTTACTTTTTAAAAGACTTTTCACAACAATTATTTTGTCAAATAAGGACTTTGTTTTCAATTACGATTTTCATATCACTTTTTAAAATAGCTATTTTTTTAATAAGCCGCTGGGGCAAATTACGGTTTTGCTCAACAATATAACAAAGGTTTGTTACTTATTCATATTTATTTAGATACAAATGAAAACCTCATTCACAATTGTGGTATTCTTAAACAAAAAGCTGTTGTAAACAAACATTTTCAAAAATATGGAATGGAAAACTAAGAGCTGGTAGGATAGAATTGATATGAAATGAAGGAAAAAATAATTTTGAAGAAAATCAATTAACTTCAAGAAAAATTAAAAAAATAATACTAATAAAGGAAAAATACACTATAATAAACCTTTAGTTCTCTTGTTTATTTCATTTTTCAAATCTGGTTAAGCAATCTAGGGTGATATATTACTTGGCAACTATATTAGTCAAATATCGACACAAAAATTTCTTGTCTGAAATAAAATCCAAGAGATGCAAGGATACTTATTATAAATTGTGAGGTTAAGTTAATGGATTTTTTTTTGGGGAAGTATAAAACAAAGTGTATTATTATTTTTGGTAAAACTATTGTTAAAATAAAAAATTATATTATTCTCGTTGTAAAATTAGGGTCACAATTATCTGATTTGAAAGGTCTCGATCATTTCATCGTAATTTTTCAAAATTAATCATATTGTATACCCTTTTAATGAACTTAATTTTTAAATACTTGATAGTGCAAATTTCTTTTTGACTTATATTTTTGTTCTCGAGTTTGAGGGAACAGAAAATAAAGTATTTTGAGAAAGAAAAAAAATTGAGGATGAAAAGAAAAATAGATATTACTCAGTTTATGATGAATTTAGAATGATAAAATTAAAAAAAGAAGTAAAATTATTGAAATAGCTGCAGATAAAAATCAAATGCGAAAAAAATAAAAAGATCGAACATAAAGAGTATAGTAGTCGTTTTACCACGAATCCCTTATTTCATTCAAATCCTTCGATGAAAAAAAAAGATTGTCGACTCTCCCATTTCCCTTTAAATCATTCCAAACCCTTTCATTAAATCAAATTGGGGATCAATTTTTTTTCCATTTTTTTTTCTAACTCGAAGTATTGCTTTAAAGTCAGATGGAGTTTCAAAACTCAAATTGAACCACACACATTACGTTGGAATTGAATACAGCCTTTTATTCTTCACTTCTTTTGTTTTCATATATATTTTTTAAAAAAAATACTTTTCAGAAACAACAATATGATGTTGATAGTTTCGTTTTGGTATACCGAACTAGACCACATGAAAATAGTACTATTCTTTGTCAAGTGTTTTACTATTAATTGGATTCAAATTTAAGCAACCAGCTAATTCTCTTTTGTTTTTATTAGCTGCATATCACACACAAATTGTACTAGATGAACTCTTTTAATAAATAAATACACCTATATTATGAAAAATTTCGATTATACCTTGCTTTCTAAGAAATTCGGTAGCATTTAGACACGGCTCATCAAAAGTACATGCCATCAGAAATAACGAAGTAGGCTGGTGGCTTTGCCATGTAATTAACAAGAATTTATGAGTTTATTTCGATTTTGAGATTACCACAAAACGAGCAAAGCAGGTTCATTAATGTATGGAAGGATATTAATAAGGGGTTATCAAATATGAGTAACACTCCTCAGTCCCATCGACCATTGATTCGAGATTCGACTCATCGCCTTCGCCCATCGACTGTCGCTCATTGATCTTGGCCTCGGCATCTCACTCGTGCCGTCTAATCGGACCTCAGCACTCGTCAACACTCTCGATTACTCAGCAGGTTTAATGGTTGAATTACAAACCAAGTTGATTTTATTATCAACATTGCAGCAATATGCCTATATACTCAGCAGGCTGCTCGGATTGTGTAGTAATTGGCAGGTTTAATGGTGGATTTATATTCAGATTCGTTACACTAGTGTTAGAATCCAGGTCTAATTTTTTTTCTGTGAGATTCTGGTCCAAACCGGTCCGGTCTTCGGTCTAGACAAAATTTAGATTCCGGTTCCAGTCCAGGTCTGGACTGGTGTGCACCCCTACTTCTATCAGTAGTAATTGTCAAACTTAATTTTATGCAAGATACTTTATTTTTTAATAAGAATCTTGTGATTCATTATCATATATGCCTGCTTCACTTCTTCTTTTTAATCTATAATGATATCTGATTGTTGAAATTGGTTGCGATTGATTATAAACCGCAAAATTCACAATATTATGTATCTCTGTATTAAAGTCAAGCGGAGTCATTGGTTTCAGCACTACAAATCTCATTTAGGAACATCATAGACACATTTGATATATTATCTTTAATGTGAATATGTGTATGATTGAATCTTTCCTCCTTCAAAATGATACACCCACAACAAAAATGACTAAATTGATATTTCGTACCACGATATAGAGTCATAAAATAATTTGTTCTGACTGTATGCACACTTCCAAATATTGTTTCTTCCCTACCAAATTATGACTCCTCGGAAAAATTGACGCAAATTGTATCCGATAAACTATTGACTGGAAACTCTCCTCAAATTGATCTTTTATCTCTTCAAAATTGTAGCCACTTTGAGGATATTTTCTGGCCACT